>JARQOD010007516.1:0-38944 GCA_033576555.1 Oophaga sylvatica | reverse complement strand
AACCTCTTTGATCTTGTTAGGGACGACTAGAGGAGCAGGAATCACTGAAAAATTTCAACTTTGAACCACCCTGACAAAAGTTATGGCCAGCGGTTTGACATAGTGTTTCACATTCATTGGTGCCATTGGGCCTGCTTCAGTTATAACATGTTTTTCCGTTTTCTCCTGAAGTACGACAGACTCGAACTCACCTCTTTGAATCTTGTTAGGGACGACTAGAGGAGCAGGAATCACTGAAAAATTTCAACTTTGAACCACCCTGACAAAAGTTATGGCCAGCGGTTTGACATAGTGTTTCACATTCATTGGTGCCATTGGGCCTGCTTCAGTTATAACATGTTTTCCGTTTTCTCTTGAAGTACGACAGACTCGAACTCAACCTCTTTGAATCTTGTTAGGGACGACTAGAGGAGCAGGAATCACTGAAAAATTTCAACTTTGAACCACCCTGACAAAAGTTATGGCCAGCGGTTTGACATAGTGTTTCACATTCATTGGTGCCATTGGGCCTGCTTCAGTTAAACATGTTTTCCGTTTTCTCCTGAAGTACGACCAGACTCGAACTCAACCTCTTTGAATCTTGTTAGGACGACTAGAGGAGCAGGAAACACTGAAAAATTTCAACTTTGAACCACCCTGACAAAAGTTATGGCCAGCGGTTTGACATAGTGTTTCACATTCATTGGTGCCATTGGGCCTGCTTCAGTTATAACATTTTTCGTTTTCTCCTGAAGTACGACAGACTCGAACTCAACCTCTTTGAATCTTGTTAGGGACGACTAGAGGAGCAGGAATCACTGAAAAATTTCAACTTTGAAACCACCCTGACAAAAGTTTATGGCCAGCGGTTTGACATAGTGTTTCACATTCATTGGTGCCATTGGGCCTGCTTCAGTTATAAACATGTTTTCCGTTTTCTCCTGAAGTACGACAGACTCGAACTCAACCTCTTTGAATCTTTTAGGGACGACTAGAGGAGCAGGAATCACTGAAAAATTTCAACTTTGAACCACCCTAGACAAAAGTTATGGCCAGCGGTTTGACATAGTGTTTCACATTCATTGGTGCCATTGGGCCTGCTTCAGTTATAACATGTTTTCCGTTTTCCTCCTGAAGTACGACAGACTCGAACTCAACCTCTTTGAATCTTGTTTAGGGACGACTAGAGGAGCAGGAATCACTGAAAAATTTCAACTTTGAACCACCCTGACAAAAGTTATGGCCAGCGGTTTGACATAGTGTTTCACATTCATTGGTGCCATTGGGCCTGCTTCAGTTATAACATGTTTCCGTTTTCTCCTGAAGTACGACAGACTCGAACTCAACCTCTTTGAATCTTGTTAGGACGACTAGAGGAGCAGGAATCACTGAAAAATTTCAACTTTGAACCACCCTGACAAAAGTTATGGCCAGCGGTTTGACATAGTGTTTCACATTCATTGGTGCCATTGGCCTGCTTCAGTTATAACATGTTTTCCGTTTTCTCCTGAATACGACAGACTCGAACTCAACCTCTTGAATCTTGTTAGGACGACTAGAGGAGCAGGAATCACTGAAAAATTTCAACTTTGAACCACCCTGACAAAAGTTATGGCCAGCGGTTTGACACAGTGTTTCACATTCATTGGTGCCATTGGGACGCTTCAGTTATAACATGTTTTCCGTTTTCTCCTGAAGTACGACAGACTCGAACTCAACCTCTTGAATCTTGTTAGGGACGACTAGAGAGCAGGAATCACTGAAAAATTTCAACTTTGAACCACCCTGACAAAAGTTATGGCCAGCGGTTTGACATAGTGTTTCACATTCATTGGTGCCATTGGGCCTGCTTCAGTTATAACATGTTTTCCGTTTTCTCCTGAAGTACGACAGACCGAACTCAACCTCTTGAATCTTGTTAGGGACGACTAGAGGAGCAGAATCACTGAAAAATTTCAACTTTGAACCACCCTGACAAAAGTTATGGCCAGCGGTTTGACATAGTGTTTCACATTCATTGGTGCCATTGGGCCTGCTTCAGTTATAACATGTTTTCCGTTTTCTCCTGAAGTACGACAGACTCGAACTCAACCTCTTTGAATCTTGTTAGGGACGACTAGAGGAGCAGGAATCACTGAAAAATTTCAACTTTGAACCACCCTGACAAAAGTTATGGCCAGCGTTTGACACAGTGTTTCACATTCATTGGTGCCATTGGGACTGCTTCAGTTATAACATGTTTCCGTTTTCTCCTGAAGTACGACAGACTCGAACTCAACCTCTTTGAATCTTGTTAGGGACGACTAGAGGAGCAGGAATCACTGAAAAATTTCAACTTTGAACCACCCTGACAAAAGTTATGGCCAGCAGTTTGACATAGTGTTTCACATTCATTGGTGCCATTGGGGCCTGCTTCAGTTATAACATGTTTTCCGTTTTCTCCTGAAGTACGACAGACTCGAACTCAACCTCTTTGAATCTTGTTAGGGACGACTAGAGGAGCAGGAATCACTGAAAAATTTCAACTTTGAACCACCCTGACAAAAGTTATGGCCAGCGGTTTGACATAGTGTTTCACATTCATTGGTGCCATTGGGCCTGCTTCAGTTATAACATGTTTTCCGTTTTCTCTTGAAGTACGACAGACTCGAACTCAACCTCTTTGAATCTTGTTAGGGACGACTAGAGAGCAGGAATCACTGAAAAATTTCAACTTGAACCACCCTGACAAAAGTTATGGCCAGCGGTTTGACATAGTGTTTCACATTCATTGGTGCCATTGGGCCTGCTTCAGTTATAACATGTTTTCCGTTTTCTCCTGAAGTACGACAGACTCGAACTCAACCTCTTTGAATCTTGTTAGGGACGACTAGAGGAGCAGGAATCACTGAAAAATTTCAACTTTGAACCACCCTGACAAAAGTTATGACCAGCGGTTTGACATAGTGTTTCACATTCATTGGTGCCATTGGGACTGCTTCAGTTATAACATGTTTTCCGTTTTCTCCTGAAATACGACAGACTCGAACTCAACCTCTTTGAATCTTGTTAGGGACGACTAGAGGAGCAGGAATCACTGAAAAATTTCAACTTTGAACCACCCTGACAAAAGTTATGGCCAGCGGTTTGACATAGTGTTTCACATTCATTGGTGCCATTGGGCCTGCTTCAGTTATAACATGTTTTCCATTTTCTCCTTAAGTACGACAGACTCGAACTCAACCTCTTTGAATCTTGTTAGGGACAACTAGAGGAGCAGGAATCATGAAAAATTTCAACTTTGAACCACCCTGACAAAAGTTATGGCCAGCGGTTTGACATAGTGTTTCAAATTCATTGGTGCCATTGGGCCTGCTTCAGTTATAACATGTTTTCCATTTTCTCCTGAAGTACGACAGACTCGAACTCAACCTCTTTGAATCTTGTTAGGGGCGACTAGAGGAGCAGGAATCACTGAAAATTTCAACTTTGAACCACCCTGACAAAAGTTATGGCCAGCGGTTTGACATAGTGTTTCACATTCATTGGTGCCATTGGGCCTGCTTCAGTTATAACATGTTTTCCGTTTTCTCCTGAAGTACGACAGACTCGAACTCAACCTCTTTAAATCTTGTTAGGGACGACTAGAGGAGCAGGAATCACTGAAAAATTTCAACTTTGAACCACCCTGACAAAAGTTATGGCCAGCGGTTTGACATAGTGTTTCACATTCATTGGTGCCATTGGGCCTGCTTCAGTTATAACATGTTTTCCGTTTTCTCCTGAAGTACGACAGACTCAAACTCAACCTCTTTGAATCTTGTTAGGGACGACTAGAGGAGCAGGAATCACTGAAAAATTTCAACTTTGAACCACCCTGACAAAAGTTATGGCCAGCGGTTTGACATAGTGTTTCACATTCATTGGTGCCATTGGGACTGCTTCAGTTATAACATGTTTTCCGTTTTCTCCTGAAGTACGACAGACTCGAACTCAACCTCTTTGAATCTTGTTAGGGACAACTAGAGGAGCAGGAATCACTGAAAAATTTCAACTTTGAACCACCCTGACAAAAATTATGGAAAACGGTTTGACATAGTGTTTCACATTCATTGGTGCCATTGGGCCTGCTTCAGTTATAACATGTTTTCCGTTTTCTCCTGAAGTACGACAGACTCGAACTCAACCTCTTTGAATCTTGTTAGGGACGACTAGAGGAGCAGGAATCACTGAAAAATTTCAACTTTGAACCACCCTGACAAAAGTTATGGCCAGCGGTTTGACATAGTGTTTCACATTCATTGGTGCCATTGGGCCTGCTTCAGTTATAACATGTTTTCCGTTTTCTCCTGAAGTACGACAGACTCAAACTCAACCTCTTTGAATCTTGTTAGGCACGACTAGAGGAGGAGGAATCACTGAAAAATTTCAACTTTGAACCACCCTGACAAAAGTTATGGCCAGCGGTTTGACATAGTGTTTCACATTCATTGGTGCCATTGGGCCTGCTTCAGTTATAACATGTTTTCCGTTTTCTCCTGAAGTAAGACAGACTCGAACTCAACCTCTTTGAATCTTGTTAGGGACGACTAGAGGAGCAGGAATCACTGAAAAATTTAAACTTTGAACCACCCTGACAAAAGTTATGGCCAGCGGTTTGACATAGTGTTTCACATTCATTGGTGCCATTGGACCTGCTTCAGTTATAACATGTTTTCCGTTTTCTCCTGAAGTACGACAGACTCGAACTCAACCTCTTTGAATCTTGTTAGGGACGACTAGAGGAGCAGGAATCACTGAAAAATTTCAACTTTGAACCACCTTGACAAAAGTTATGGCCAGCGGTTTGACATAGTGTTTCACATTCATTGGTGCCATTGGGCCTGCTTCAGTTATAACATGTTTTCCGTTTTCTCCTGAAGTACGACAGATTCGAACTCAACCTCTTTGAATCTTGTTAGGGACGACTAGAGGAGCAGGAATCACTGAAAAATTTCAACTTTGAACCACCCTGACAAAAGTTATGGCCAGCGGTTTGACATAGTGTTTCACATTCATTGGTGCCATTGGGCCTGCTTCAGTTATAACATGTTTTCCGTTTTCTCCTGAAGTACGACAGACTCGAACTCAACCTCTTTGAATCTTGTTAGGGACGACTAGAGGAGCAGGAATCACTGAAAAATTTCAACTTTGAACCACCCTGACAAAAGTTATAGCCAGCGGTTTGACATAGTGTTTCACATTCATTGGTGCCATTGGGCCTGCTTCAGTTATAACATGTTTTCCGTTTTCTCCTGAAGTACAGCAGACTCGAACTCAACCTCTTTGAATCTTGTTAGGGACGACTAGAGGAGCAGGAATCACTGAAAAATTTCAACTTTGAACCACCCTGACAAAAGTTATGGCCAGCGGTTTGACATAGTGTTTCACATTCATTGGTGCCATTGGGCCTGCTTCAGTTATAACATGTTTTCCGTTTTCTCCTGAAGTACAACAGACTCGAACTCAACCTCTTTGAATCGTGTTAGGGACGACTAGAGTAGCAGGAATCACTGAAAAATTTCAACTTTGAACCACCCTGACAAAAGTTATGGCCAGCGGTTTGACATAGTGTTTCACATTCATTGGTGCCATTGGGCCTGCTTCAGTTATAACATGTTTTCCGTTTTCCCCTGTAGTACGACAGACTCGAACTCAACCTCTTTGAATCTTGTTAGGGACGACTAGAGGAGCAGGAATCACTGAAAAATTTCAACTTTGAACCACCCTGACAAAAGTTATGGCCAGCGGTTTGACATAGTGTTTCACATTCATTGGTGCCATTGGGCCTGCTTCAGTTATAACATGTTTTCCGTTTTCCCCTGAAGTACGACAGACTCGAACTCAACCTCTTTGAATCTTGATAGGGACGACTAGAGGAGCAGGAATCACTGAAAAATTTCAACTTTAAACCACCCTGACAAAAGTTATGGTAAGCGGTTTGACATAGTGTTATACACAGTTACACAGTTATAACTAGTGTTGAGCGATACTGCTCGATATCTAAAAATATCGGATCGGAATGGTATCGCCGATATCACTAAATATCGTCGATATCCGATTCCGATACCAGAAGTCCCATGTAAGTCTATGGGAACCAAATATCGACATTAAAAAAAAACCCCTTCTTGCCATGTTGGTTAATTGTACATGAAGGAAAACAACAAAGAGTAATGTAGAATGTATTGGGGGAGGTTGAGGAGACAATAAAGGCATACATGTTTAACCCAATGCATTGGAATAGCATTAATATATTTTTTTTTGGAAATACGTTTGGATTGACGAACAAATTGACAATGTTGTTAACCTTTTTTCTATTTTGGCAAATATGTATGTTTCACAACTTCCATGCTCTTCACCTTTTTAACTTTTGCCAGTGCCACACTTTCTCCTTCTTAATCTTCAGCAGCATCATCTTTCTCATCAAATTATTCTTCATCTTCACCTTCTTAATCTTCTTCTTAAACTTCTTGCTATTCATGTTTTTGTTTACATTACTCATATTGTTATTATTAAACTATTAATCTTCTTCATATTCAAATTCATCAGCTTCTTCCTCTTCATCTTCTTCATCATATTCTTATTTGTGACAGAGATTCCTGTACTTGTAATCTGTAAAAGTATGAATTGTTCATCCTTCCGTTCTTGCTGTCACAAAAGATTTAAATTACAACAGTATTTGTCCGTGTTCAGTTTAGCCTGCAGCAGCAGGCATTTTCCAGGGGCACCACGAGGAGGAACGGACTCACCCCCATACACTGCTTAGTCTTCTTCTGCTTAGAATTTAGAGCATATATTTTGCTCTTCATTTTGGTCTTATACTTCATGTTCTTCTGCTTTTTGATCTTCTGCTTATTGTTCTTCTGTCTCTTGTTCTGTATCTTTTAGTTTGTCTTAACCTTCTTTGTCCTGTTGGTGATCTTCTTCTGGGTAATCTTTTATTTTTTCTTTGTGATGGTGTTCAGGCTGGTTGGCTTCATGCTCGTCGTCCTTGTTGTCGTCATCTTCTTCTGGGTGGTCTTTAAGGTCGTCTAATTTCCGAGAAACAGCTGACGTTACTGGAACCCGGACGGGTATCAGATGGAGCAAGAGACAATGGAAGTAACGAGGACCAGCTGACTGTGCTGGAACCCGGAGTGGCAGCAGAAGGAAAAGAGGCAATGTCACAACCGAGTACCAGCTGACGTTACTGTGACACGGTTACTAAGCAGGAGGTACCTGTGCTCCAAAGCACTACCAAGGACCAGCAGACGTTGGTGGAACTCGGATATGGAGATGGAGGCACCTAGGCCAAAGGCACTGGGGAGAACCAATTGATGGTACTGGACCCTGGACGGGTAGCAGAAGGAAAAGAGGCAATGTCACAACCGAGTACCAGCTGACGTTACTGTGACACGGTTACTAAGCAGGAGGTACCTGTGCTCCAAAGCACTACCAAGGACCAGCAGACGTTGGTGGAACTCGGATACGGAGATGGAGGCACCTAGGCCAAAGGCACTGGGGAGAACCAGTTGACGGTACTGGACCCCGGACGGGTAGCACAACGCACCCATGAAAATGTAAGTTGACAGGACGCAAGCCGTCCGCAGTTACCGAATCACACAGTCCTACAGTGGGTGCTTGTCCTATTGTCACAATGGAAACAGCCTTTATTTACATATCCCACAGCACAAATAGGAATCACCTAAACTGCAGGCACCATAGAGTCGGCTAACCCGAATGCAACACGACAGCACAACTTATTGGAGGATAATTGACGTTCACACTGCCAGGAAACAGCTGTCGTGCTGTAACCAGGCTGGCCAGGAGTCAGTACCCCTGCCAATTACTTACGAGCAACAAATGGCGGTGTTGTAGCCCAGGGAGTAGAGTTCAGGTGGTAGAAAGATGAACATAACAGGAGACATGGAAAACGTTGCCAAACAGTTATTTAATCTGAAAACGGACAGGCAAATTCAGGTGAGATCCATGCCTTGTTCATTTTCAGAAAAGTAAGCCGGTCTACATTCTCTGAGGATAGTCGCATGCGACGGTCTGTTACTACACCACCTGCAGCACTATAGACGCGCTCAGATAATACACAGGCAGCAGGGCAAGCCAGCACCTCCAATGCATACTGGCTAAGCTCTGGCCATGTATCCAACTTAGAGACCCAAAATTTGAAAGGGGAAGAGGCATTTGGGAGTACACTTAGAGGGAAAGCCAAGTAGTCTGTCCCCATCTTATGGAAACGTTTCTTCCTGGTGACTGGAGCCGTCTCGGATGGTGTAGACCTTGCTGGCGCTGTCACAAAACTTCGCCACATTTGTAACATACAGCTCTTGCCCTGTGCAGAGGCGCTGCTTGTGCTCCCTCTTGTTGTAGAGGTGTCTACACTGCCTCGACGCACAGAGCTGCTTTGTAAAGCAGTAGCAGCAGCAGCAGCTCTCTCGGCTGGAACGTACAACAGTATGGATTGCACCAGTGTGTCTTGGTACTCCTGCATTTTACGGTCCCGGTTCACCGGTGTGATGAGGGTTTGTAAGTTGTCCCGGTAGCGAGGGTCTAGGAGGGTGTACACCCAATAATCTGACGTGGTGAGAATGTGGGCGATGCGGCGGTCGTTTCTCAGGCACTGAAGCATGAAATCAACCATGTGCTGCAGACTCCCAACTGGCCAACAAAGGCTGTCCTCTGGAAGAGGCGTCATCTCTGCCTCCTCTGCATCACCCCACCCTCACTCTACATACTGACTAGAGCGTTGTGTACCTCCCTCTGTAGGGATTTCTTCCTCCTCCATTGACTCCTCCTCCTCCTCCTCATCCTCCTCACAAAGTGAGCCCTGCCTAGCCCTTTGTGAGGAACCACGTTGCGCTGACTGTCCTGAAGGTAATTGAATTCGTGACTCCTCATCCTCCACCTCTTCCAAAACCTCTTTCTTTAGTGCTTTCAGTGATTTCTGAAGCAGGCAGATAAGGGGACAGTCATGCTGACTAGTGCATCATCTGCACTCGCCATCCGCGTTGAGACATCAAACGCACGCAAAACGTCGCAGATGTCCTTCATAGAGGCCCACTCAGTAGTGGTGAAGTGTGAACGGCGCAAATTGCGAGTTGATTGCGCCTGTTGCAGCTGATACTCCATTACTGCTGGCTGCTGCTCACACAACCGCTCCAACATATGTAACGTGGAATTCCACCTGGTGGGTACGTCACATATGATGCGATGTTCAGGAAGGCGAAATCTGACTTGCAGAGCTGCAATGCGCGATCTGGCCATGCTGGAACGTCGCAAGTGAGCGCACTCTAGGCGACCTTGTGCAGCAGTGCATCAAGATCCGGATAGTCCCTCAAAAAACTCTGCACGACCAAGTTGAGCACATGTGCCAGACATGGTATGTGAGTGAGGTTGCCAAGGCCCAGAGCTGCCACCAGATTTCGGCCATTGTCACACACTACCAAGCCTGGCTGGAGATTAGCTGACAAAAACCACACGTCGCTCTCCTGCTTGATGGCAACCCAGAGCTCCTGCGCTGTGTGGCTTCGATTCCCCATGGAAATTAATTTCAGGACGGCCTGTTGACGTTTGGCCACGGCTGTGCTCATATCGGTCGCAACAGGTAAGCGTTCACGGGTCCATGTGGAGGTATACCGTGATGGCTCGTGCAGCGATGATTCTGAGGAACTGGAGTAGGAGGAGGAATCAATGTGTACAGACTGGATTCCTGCAATCCTTGGAGTTGGCAGAACACGTACAGCGCCACTGGCAAGATCTGTACCCGGCTCCACAACATTGACCCAATGGGCAGTGAGGGAAAGGTATCGTCCCTGGCCATGGGTACTGGTCCACGCATCGGTGGTCAGGTGGACCCTGCTACTGACGTCGTTTAGTAGCGCATGTTTAATGTTTCCCTTGACATGTTTTTGCAGAGCAGGGACGGCTTGCCTGCTGAAATAAAATCGGCTTGGCACATTATATTGTGGGACTGCCAATGCCATAAAGTTCCTGAACCTGTCAGTCTCCACCAGCCTGAATGACAGCATTTCAAGGGACAGGAGTTTTGCAATGCCAGCATTCAGAGCCTGTGCTCGTGGATGGTTTGCCGAGCATGGCCGTCTTTTATCCCATGCCTGTGGTACCGATGGCTGTTTTGTGGTCTGGGAGTGTGACGATGACTGTGAACTTGCTGCTGTGGGTGGAATAACAGTTTGTCTATGGACAGCAGTGACCGAGGTTCTTCCATGGAGATCCTGTGAGGAAGCCGAACCAGGTGTGTGTGAGCTGGAGGTAGAGGCTCCAACACGACCTGAAGATGTAGGTGCTGCTGTAGGTTGGCCTACATCTCCAGTGTGTCTTTGTAACTCAGCTATGTGCTTTGTCCGTACATGTTTCCACATATTTGTGGTATTCAGGTTACTGATATTTTTACCTCTTTTAACTTTTTTGCTTACTCAGCTTGCATTGAACATAGCAAATATCATCTACAAGTCTGTCAAAAAAGGACCACGCAGTGCAAGTCATGGGAGCGCCAATTTTGACATTTCTAAGAGAACTGCTCCCAACAGGTGCCAAACTGGAGGCTACAGGCAAGCGAGTCTGCAGCCTACCTCTCCCTCCTCTTTGTACCGTTGGGCCAATCTCTTCCTCAGAGCTGCTCCCACCACCTTCCTGTTGCTCACGCCATGTTGGGTCTCGGACTTCATCATCTCCACTACCCTCTTCCAACACCTGCTGCTGTTGGATGGTCTGGGCAGCACCATGCTCCACAAAACCTGGCACCTGAGTCTCATCATCATCATAAGATGCGTTCTGCGGTGTGCTGTCCATCGGCACTGGCTCACCCGCCTCTTCAGATTGAGAGAGACACAGCTGTTGCGCATCACTGCATACTCCCTCTTCTTCAAATTGCAGAATGCTGCTTGCCTGTGCCCGTGTTTGCGAGCCAACAGATTCTGAGAACAGAAGCAGAGACTCAGCTGGCTCCTGTACAGAACTCTCTGACTGCCTTGGCAATTTGACAGGCGGTGAACAGACAGATGGTTGCTCAACAGTGTTGTGTTCCTGAGAGGAGGTGGAAGGAATTGAAGTCGATGCATTGGCTGCCATCCAACCAACAACGGCTTCAATTTGTTCTTCCCGCAGCAGGGGGGCACGCCGAGCTCCTACCAAAGTGCGCATAAAGGAACGCTCATGGGTAAAACTGGTGGATGCTGTGTCACTGAGGGTGGCAGCAGCCACAGAATCCCCACGTCCTCTACCTGCTGAAACTCCACGGCCACGACCACGTGCCTTACTCCCTGCCTTCTTCATCTTGGTAGATTGATAAAGAAAGTCAGAAAAGTTATAAGGCCTAAGTGTGGTTATTACGCAGAGACTGAAGTGAACACTGAAACACAACTGTTCACAATCTGTGAAAGGCTACTCCTTTGTCTACTTCTATAGTGTTTGCAACCAATGTATTGGATACGGATGGAAGTGCGTCACACTAATAGATTATATTTATTTTAAATGGAATGGAGCAGAACCAATTGGAGAGAAATGAAAAGGATGAGGCACTGAGACACGCTCAGCAGAGTACAAGCAGCAGTGCTTGAACAAGTAACTGGAGCGTGATGTGCACTCAAAAAATAAAAAACACAGACTGAAGTGAACACTGAAACACAACTGTTCACAATCTGTGAAAGGCTACTCCTTTGTCTACTTCTATAGTGTTTGCAACCAATGTATTGGATACGGATTGAAGCGCGTCACACTAATAGATTATATTTATTTTAAATGGAATGGAGCAGAACCAATTGGAGAGAAATGAAAAGGATGAGGCACTGAGACACGCTCAGCAGAGTACAAGCAGCAGTGCTTGAACAAGTAACTGGAGCGTGATGTGCACTCAAAAAATAAAAAACACAGACTGAAGTGAACACTGAAACACAACTGTTCACAATCTGTGAAAGGCTACTCCTTTGTCTACTTCTATAGTGTTTGCAACCAATGTATTGGATACGGATGGAAGCGCGTCACACCAATAGATTATATTTATTTTAAATGGAATGGAGCAGAACCAATTGGAGAGAAATGAAAAGGATGAGGCACTGAGACACGCTCAGCAGAGTACAAGCAGCAGTGCTTGAACAAGTAACTGGAGCGTGATGTGCACTCAAAAAATAAAAAACACAGACTGTAGTGAACACTGAAACACAACTGTTCACGATCTGTGAAAGGCTACTCCTTTGTCTACTTCTATAGTGTTTGCAACCAATGTATTAGATACGGATGGAAGCGTGTCACACTAATAGTTAAATTGCATGGAGCAGCAAGAATTACACTGAAGAAAAAAAAAAGAGTCTGTGAGTGACACGTGCAGATGCCTACAGAAAGCGTTGCATGCAGAGCAAACTGCAGCGTCACCTGCACTCACACACACCTTGCAGAGCTGTTAAAACAACACTGCAGGCAAAAGGAAGCTTTACACAGCGGTTGGTGCTAGCCTGCCTACAGCACAGTACACTAAATCGCAATCTCTAACTGTCCCTCAGAGTCAGCACAGCAGCGTTCTGTCCCTTACTGAATTCACAGCACAGTGACGCTAAAATGGCGGCGGCGCCTTTTATAGTGCATTCTGACATCATTTCAGCATCCAATCACAGCCATGCCATTAGTTAACATGACCGCAGCAGTACAGGATGTGCCCACACTTCTTAGGATTCCTCATTGGCTGACTAAAATCACATTGCCTCTCAAAGAATTATGGGAACTTCCGATTCCGGTATACGATATATGGAAAATATCGGAACTAAGTATCGAAAGGCCGAAACAGCTAATATCGGCCGATACCCGATACTTGCGGTATCGTATCGCTCAACACTAGTTATAACATGTTTTCCATTTTCTCCTGAAGTACGACAGACCCGAACTCAACCTCTTTGAATCTTGATAGGGGAACCACTATATCAAACGAATGGCCATATCTTTTGTTGGGATTGTTCAAAGCTGAAATTTTTTGCATTTTTCCTGCTCCTCTATCATCCCTAACAAGATTTAAAGAGGTTGAGTGTGGATCTGTCTTACTTCACGAGAAACATGAACACATGTTAAAGCTTAATCAGGCCCAATGGCACCAATGAATGGGAAACACTATATCAAACGAATGGCCATATCTTTTCTTAGGATAGTTCAAAGTTGACATTTTGCCTTTTTCCTGCTCCTCTAATCATCCCTAACAAGATTCAAAGAGGTTAAGTATGGATCTGTCTTACTTCAGGAAAAACATGAAAACATGTTATAACTTAATCAGGCTCATTGGCACCAATCAATGGGGAACCACTATATCAAACGATTGGCCATATATTTTGTTGGGATTGTTCAAAATTGAAATTTTTGCCTTTTTCCTGCTCCTCTAATCATCCCTAACAAGATTCAAAGAGGTTGAGTGTGGATCTGTCTTACTTCACGAGAAACATGAACACATGTTAAAGCTTAATCAGGCCCAATGGCACCAATGAATGGGGAAACACTATATCAAACGAATGGCCATATCTTTTCTTAGGATAGTTCAAAGTTGACATTTTGCCTTTTTCCTGCTCCTCTAATCATCCCTAACAAGATTCAAAGAGGTTAAGTATGGATCTGTCTTACTTCAGGAAAAACATGAAAACATGTTATAACTTAATCAGGCTCAATGGCACCAATCAATGGGGAACCACTATATCAAACGATTGGCCATATATTTTGTTGGGATTGTTCAAAATTGAAATTTTTGCCTTTTTCCTGCTCCTCTTATCATCCCTAACAAGATTCAAAGAGGTTGAGTGTGGATCTGTCTTACTTCAGGAGAGACATGAAAACGTTTAATAACTTAATCTGGCCCAATGGCACCAATGAATGGGGAAACACTATATCAAACGAATGGCCATCTTTTGTTGGGATTGTTCAAAGTTGAAATTATTGCCTATTTCCTGCTCCTTTAATCATCCCTAACAAGATTCAAAGAGGTTGAGCGTGGATCTGTCTTACTTCAGGAAAAACTTAAAAACGTTTCATAACTTAATCTGGCCCAATGTCACCAAAGAATGGGGAAACACTATATCAAACGAATGGCCATATCTTTTGTTGGGATTGTTCAAATTTGAAATTTTTGCCCTTTTCCTTCTCTTCTAATCATCACTAACAAGATTCAAAGAGGTTGAGTGTGCATCTGTCTTACTTCAGGAGAAACATGAAAAAGTTTTATAACTTAATCAGGCCCAATTGCACCAAAGAATGGGGAACCACTATATCAAACGAATGGCCATATCTTTTGTTGGGATTGTTCAAAGTTGACATCTTTCCCTTTTTCCTGCTCCTCTAATCATCCCTAACAAGATTCAAAGAGGTTAAGTGTGGATCTGTCTTACTTCAGGAAAAACATGAAAACATCTTATAACTTAATCAGGCTCAATGGCACCAATGAATGGGGAACCACTATATCAAACGAATGGCCATATATTTTGCTGGGATTCTTCAAAATTGAAATTTTTGCCTTTTCCTGGTCCTCTAATTATCCCTAACAAGATTCAAAGAGGTTGAGTGTGGATCTATCTTACTTCAAGAGAGACATGAAAACGTTTTATAAACTTAATCTGGCCCAATGGCACCAATGAATGGGGAAACACTATATCAAACGATTGGCCATATATTTTGTTGGGATTGTTCAAAATTGAAATTTTTGCCTTTTTCCTGCTCCTCTAATCATCCCTAACAAGATTCAAAGAGGTTGAGTGTGGATCTCTCTTACTTCAGGAGAGACATGAAAACGTTTAATAACTTAATCTGGCCCAATGGCACCAATGAATGGGGAAACACTATATCAAACGAATGGCCATATCTTTTGTTGGGATTGTTCAAATTTGAAATTTTTGCACTTTTCGTTCTCTTCTAATCATCACTAACAAGATTCAAAGAGGTTGAGTGTGCATCTGTCTTACTTCAGGAGAAACATGAAAAGTTTTATAACTTAATCAGGCCCAATGGCACCAATGAATGGGGAACCACTATATCAAAGGAATGGCCATATCTTTTGTTGGGATTGTTCAAGGTTGAAATTTTTGCCTTTTTCCTGCTCCTCTAATCTTCCCTAACAAGATTCAAAGAGGTTGAGTGTGGAACTGTCTTACTTCAGGAGAAACATGAAAACGTTTTATAACTTAATCAGGCCCAATGGCACTAATGAATGGGGAACAAATATGTCATACGAATGGCCATATCTTTTGTTGGGATTGTTCAAAGGTGAAATTTTTGCCTTTTTCCTGCTCCTCTAATCATCACTAACAAGATTCATAGAGGTTGAGTGTGCATCTGTTTTACTTCAGGAGAAACATGAAAAAGTTTTATTACTTAATCAGGCCCAATGGCCCAATGAATGGGGAACCACTATAGCAAACGAATGGCCATATCTTTTGTTGGGATTGTTGAAAGTTGAAATTTTTGCCTTTTTCCTTCTCTTCTAATCATCCCTAACAAGATTCAAAGAGGTTGAGTGTGGATCTGTCTTACTTCAGGAGAAACATGAAAACGTTTTCTAAACTTAATCAGGACCAATGGCACCAATGAATGGGAACCACTATATCAAACGAATGGCCATATATTTTGTTGGGATTGTTCAAAGTTGAAATTTTTGCCTTTTTCCTTCTCTTCTAATCATCCCTAACAAGATTCAAAGAGGTTGAGTGTGGAACTGTCTTAGTTCAGGAGAAACATGAAAACGTTTTATAACTTAATCAGGCCCAATGGCACCAATGAATGGGGAAACACTATATCAAACAAATGGCCATATCTTTTGTTGGGATTGTTGAATTTTTGCCTTTTTCCTGCTCCTCTAATCATCCCAAACAAGATTCAAAGAGGTTGAGTGTGGATCTGTCTTACTTCAGGAGAAGCATGAAAACGTGTTATAACTTAATCAGGCCCAATGGCACTAATGAATGGGGAACAAATATATCTAACGAATGGCCATATCTTTTGTTGGGATTGTTCAAAGGTGAAATTTTTGCCTTTTTTCTGCACCTCTAATCATCACTAACAAGATTCAAAGAGGTTGAGTGTGCATCTGTCTTACTTCAGGAGAAACATGAAAAAGTTTTATAACTTAATCAGGCCCAATGTCACCAATGAATGGGGAACCACTATATAAAACGAATGGCCATATCTTTTGTTGGGATTGTTCAAAGGTGAAATTTTTGCCTTTTTCCTGCTCCTCTAATCATCACTAACAAGATTCATAGAGGTTGAGTGTGCATCTGTTTTACTTCAGGAGAAACATGAAAAAGTTTTGTAACTTAATCAGGCCCAATGGCACCAGTGAATGGGGCACCACTATATCAAACGAATGGCCATAACTTTTGTTGGGATTGTTCAAAGTTGAAATTTTTGCCTTTTTCTTTCTCTTCTAATCATCCCTAACAAGATTCAAAGAGGTTGAGTGTGGATCTGTCTTACTTCAGGAGAAACATGAAAACGTTTTCTAAACTTAATCAGGACCAATGGCACCAATGAATGGGGAACCACTATATCAAACGAATGGTCATATCTTTTGTTGGGATTGTTCAAAGTTGAAATTTTTGCCTTTTTCCTGCTCCTCTATCATCCCTAACAAGATTTAAAGAGGTTGAGTGTGGATCTGTCTTACTTCACGAGAAACATGAAAACATGTTATAACTTAATCAGGCCCAATGGCACCAATGAATGGGGAAACACTATATCAAACGAATGGCCATATCTTTTCTTAGCATAGTTCAAAGTTGACATTTTTGCCTTTTTCCTGCTCCTCTAATCATCCCTAACAAGATTCAAAGAGGTTAAGTATGGATCTGTCTTACTTCAGGAAAAACATGAAAACATGTTATAACTTAATCAGGCTCAATGGCACCAATGAATGGGGAACCACTATATCAAACGATTGGCCATATATTTTGTTGGGATTATTCAAAATTGAAATTTTTGCCTCTTTCCTGCTCCTCTAATCATCCCTAACAAGATTCAAAGAGGTTAAATGTGGATCTGTCTTACTTCAGGAGAGACATGAAAACGTTTAATAACTTAATCTGGCCCAATGGCACCAATGAATGGGGAAACACTATATCAAACGAATGGCCATATCTTTTGTTGGGATTGTTCAAAGTTGAAATTATTGCCTATTTCCTGCTCCTTTAATCATCCCTAACAAGATTCAAAGAGGTTGAGCGTGGATCTGTCTTACTTCAGGAAAAACATAAAAACGTTTTATAACTTAATCTGGCCCAATGTCACCAATGAATGGGGAAACACTATATCAAACGAATGGCCATATCTTTTGTTGGGATTGTTCAAATTTGAAATTTTTGCCCTTTTCTTTCTCTTCTAATCATCACTAACAAGATTCAAAGAGGTTGAGTGTGCATCTGTCTTACTTCAGGAGAAACATGAAAAAGTTTTATATCTTAATCAGGCCCAATGGCACCAAAGAATGGGGAACCACTATATCAAACGAATGGCCATATCTTTTGTTGGGATTGTTCAAAATTGACATCTTTCCCTTTTTCCTGCTCCTCTAATCATCCCTAACAAGATTCAAAGAGGATAAGTGTGGATCTGTCTTACTTCAGGAAAAACATGAAAACATGTTATAACTTAATCAGGCTCAATGGCACCAATGAATGGGGAACCACTATATCAAACGAATGGCCATATATTTTGTTGGGATTGTTCAAAGTTGAAATTTTTGCCTTTTTCCTGCTCCTCTAATCATCCCTAACAAGATTCAAAGAGGATATATATAAGATATAGATGGCCAACATATCACATTGCAAGTAACATATACTCTATATAGAATGTACCATATCATATGAGCATGTGAATTCTGGACAGAATAAAGAGACCAACTGTACCTAATACAGGAATGCCACACGAAACACAGCCATGTGGTCTCAGAACAAAATCTTTATTAGAGATATAAAAAGGAATAACATGATAAAATTGGAATCAGGAAAATGGAACTAGGGAAATGTACACCAAAGTAGCAGCAATCACCAAAACAGTGAACAGTAGCAAGGGCCTGAAAACGGACAATGCTCACAAAATGTGGATAAGTAAAATGATATGATAAACAGTTACAGCAACCAGAGGTAAATAGAAGACAGAAAATCAGAATATAATAGGCAAAATAATCAGCATATGCAGCCAAGAGGACATAATATTGTTAATATCCTACCGGTACCTACTGCTAACTGGGAACAATGATAATACAACTATAGAACCACATACATTGTGCATATATGTAGGCTAAATCAATAAAGATAGGATAGCCCAGTACAATAGATAAAAATCATATATAGAATACCAGCAGAATGAATAGCCTATATATCCTATACTTCCCATCCGTCTAGATGAGTCAGAGGAAAATCATAGCAGAAATAGCAGGAGAGAAGCGGTATATCCATATCCCCTGGCACACATAACCATGCTGGATTAACATAGATAATAAACTAGACGGAGTGCCATAGGGGACTGTTAGGTATTACCTCTGGAGAGCAAAGGAGCGTCCAGGACCCACCCCAACGCGCGTTTCGGAGCCGCAAATGCTCCTTCCTCAGGGGGCATGTGGCGATCTGAAAAGCGCCACCATTTGTATCGACACCGCCAGAAGTAAGGCAGTGACGCTGCATCCATGCACACAAACAAAACGCCGCCCACAGAGACGTCACATGTCCAGCAGCATAAGGACGAATCAGGGAAAGGGGCGGTAACTAAAGGTGCGCGCATGTGCACAAGGTAAATAGGGCAATGCCATCATATTGAAAGAGGGCAAAAAAGGGGGAACCTACATCAAACGATATAATGAAATCTAAAAAGAGAACACCAAAGCGGACCACATGTCCCAGTGTCCATGAGCATAATGAAATCCAATGTGGGGCCCCACATGAATAACCATGTGCAGGACAAAGAACAAGTTGGCCGCAGGTGTAGTGCATACAAATACAAAAATGGATAACATATGCCCCATAAGATGTTGATAGGGTAAAACAAAAACAAAAACAAAATATAGCACATATGACAGCATTGTATGGATAACAATGAATAACATAAATAAACAATACAGCCAAAATACACAAAAATACAAATATATTATATGTACAAAAGTGCAGACATGATATAGTACAAGGTATATTATTGGTATATCACAGGGAGTATAGATGTATATATGCATACATCCATATCTATAGATTAAGCAGAAGTCCATCTTTGCTACAACATCTCGTAGAATTCTTGTATATATTTCTCCGGATTAAGGCTGCTGTAAACTGAAGGGCAATGGACACATGATATCCAAATACGAACAACTCTAAAAGTATAAGATAAAAACAGTAAGAACAGGATATAAACGAAATAACTGTTCGATGGTTACTGACACAAACAGAGAACAGTGATCACAGAAATGGAACGAAAGATAAATTTTCATTTAGACCGTCTGGAACAATAGTACCTAAGGTCCAGTTCCATCTGGTTTCCATTTGAGATAGTCTTTTAGACAAGTTGCCACCTCTTATATTAATGTTAAGAAGGTCAATACCCCGCACCCTAAGAAGTGCCCCATCACTTTGATGGTACTCCTTAAAGTGTCTGGGCAGTGTCTTCAGGGAGGAGATATCCGTGCAAGAAGATGCCGCCTGTATGCCCAAAACGTGTTCTCTAGTGCGGACTTTCAGCTGTCTTGTAGTGAGTCCTACATATATTAGGCCACATGGGCAAGTGGTGTAATATATCACGAAGCGAGAGACACACGTAATTCTCTGCTTGATATTGAATGTAACATCGCCCTTAGAATTAGTGAAGTTTGTACATCAATCAATATTAGGGCAGGCGACACACCTCCCGCACGGAACAACAATAAAGATCTAGCAAAGATATGGAGATCTTTGATTGCTATGAAAGTGTCAAACCCAGGGGTAGGAGAAAAGGAAAGCCCTCTACCCAAAAGAGATAGATCACCATCAGTGAGATGATATTCACTCAAATTAATGACCTTATTATCTCTCCGATCGAAATCTGCTGAGTTCCTAGGACATCTTTTGTAAGGATGATAGGAGTGGTCACGCAATCTATGACTGTCATGGATGGAGGAAGATGTAGCAGAAGTAGTAGATGCCTCAGATTGATTACTTATCGAAGATATAGAGGATGTTTTATGTAATTTGGGCATATTCGGCTTTCTCCATAGGTAAACACGACCAGACTGATAATCCCTAAGATCCCGGCTATATTTCGTCAGCTGATTATCCTGAATCTTCTTGATCATAATATCCATTGTTTTATCAAGATCTAGTTCAAATTTATTCAGTCTCTCTGGTGGACAGCCTTTACGGATATCCACCTGGGCAGCAGCTATAGATGTATCTAGATCAGCAATGGTATTTGAATTTAGACCAATCAATAATTGTAGGAAGGTAAACGAGCATAAATTACATGCCTCTTCCCATTTTTTTATGAATTGTTCATCTTCCACAACATATGTAGGGATAACTCTCACTCTCAAACCCCTAGGTATCATCTTATTACTCAAATATTTCTCCATGAAGGTCCTATTCCACCAGATTCTACAAGCTGACCCCATTCTTCAAAAATTTCTCCCGAAGCGCCCTGCGATTACTTTTAGGAGAGCCAAAAACCTACGTGACCGCCTTACTCGCAGTCACTATACACCTTCGGCTCCTTCTCATTTCCTCAGTTCTGTGTCTAACACAGGTGGATGTGTTCCGTGCGGGAGGTGTGTCGCCTGCCCTAATATTGAGCGATGTACAAACTTCACTAATTCTAAGGGCGATGTTACATTCAATATCAAGCAGAGAATTACGTGTGTCTCTCGCTTCGTGATATATTACGCCACTTGCCCATGTGGCCTAATATATGTAGGACTCACTACAAGACAGCTGAAAGTCCGCACTAGAGAACACGTTTTGGGCATACAGGCGGCATCTTCTTGCACGGATATCTCCTCCCTGAAGACACTGCCCAGACACTTTAAGGAGTACCATCAAAGTGATGGGGCACTTCTTAGGGTGCGGGGTATTGACCTTCTTAACATTAATATAAGAGGTGGCAACTTGTCTAAAAGACTATCTCAAATGGAAACCAGATGGATCTGGACCTTAGGTACTATTGTTCCAGACGGTCTAAACGAAAATTTATCTTTCGTTCCATTTCTGTGATCACTGTTCTCTGTTTGTGTCAGTAACCATCGAACAGTTATTTCGTTTATATCCTGTTCTTACTGTTTTTATCTTATACTTTTAGAGTTGTTCGTATTTGGATATCATGTGTCCATTGCCCTTCAGTTTACAGCAGCCTTAATCCGGAGAAATATATACAAGAATTCTACGAGATGTTGCAGCAAAGATGGACTTCTGCTTAATCTATAGATATGGATGTATGCATATATACATCTATACTCCCTGTGATATACCAATATTATACCTTGTACTATATCATGTCTGCACTTTTGTACATATAATATATTTGTATTTTTGTGTATTTTGGCTGTATTGTTTATTTATGTTATTCATTGTTATCCATACAATGCTGTCGTATGTGCTATATTTTGTTTTTGTTTTTGTTTTACCCTATCAACATCTTATGGGGCATATGTTATCCATTTTTGTATTTGTATGCACTACACCTGCGGCCAACTTGTTCTTTGTCCTGCGCATGGTTATTCATGTGGGGCCCCACATTGGATTTCATTATGCTCATGGACACTGGGACATGTGGTCCGCTTTGGTGTTCTCTTTTTAGATTTCATTATATCGTTTGATGTAGGTTCCCCCTTTTTTGCCCTCTTTCAATATGACGGCGTTGCCCTATTTACCTTGTGTGCATGCGCGCACCTTTAGTTACCGCCTCTTTCCCTGATTCGTCCTTATCCTGCTGGACATGTGACGTCTCTGTGGGCGGCGTTTTGTTTGTGTGCATGGATGCAGCGTCACTGCCTTACTTCCGGCAGTGTCGATACAAATGGTGGCGCTCTTTAGATCGCCACATGCCCCCTGAGGAAGGAGAATTTGCGGCTCCGAAACGCGCGTTGGGGTGGGCCCTGGACACTCCTTTGCTCTCCAGAGGTAATACCTAACAGTCCCCTATGGCACTCCGTCTAGTTTATTATCTGTGTTAATCCAGCATGGTTATGTGTACCAGGGGATATGGACATACCGCTTCCCTCCTGCTATTTCTGCTATGATTTTCCTCTGACTCATCTAGACGGATGGGAAGTATAGGATATATAGGCTATTTATTCTGCTGGTATTCTATATATGATTTTTATCTATTGTACTGGGCTATCCTATCTTTATTGATTTAGCCTACATATATGCACAATGTATGTGGTTCTATAGTTGTATTATCATTGTTCCCAGTTAGCAGTAGGTAACAGTAGGATATTAACAATATTATGTCCTCTGGGCTGCATATGCTGATTATTTTGCCTATTATATTTTGATTTTCTGTCTTCTATTTACCTCTGGTTGCTATAACTGTTTATCATATCATTTTACTTATACACAATTTGTGAGCATTGTGTTATGTTTCGGTAGCTGAGGAGTGCAGGTAAAAAAGGCAATACACCAGAGCAGTTGGAATCTATGAGATTGCAGTACCCTGACTAACCACCGCAACTAGAGGCAGCCGTGGAGCGTTCCTACGTTGGTCCTAGACGCCTCGTCACAGCCTGAGAAACTAACTACACCTAAAGATAGAAATAGGAAAGCTATCTGCCCCGGAGCAGAACCCCAAAGATAATAGAAAGCCCCCAAACATGTAATGGCGGTTAGACAAGAGGAAATACTGACACAGAAAGAAAATAGTATGAGCAAACGCTGGGGCCCAAACTATCTAAATAGAAAAGGATAGGAAGGGTACTTACTGCAATCCCAGAAAACCCTGAAAAGCACCAACTCTACTAATTTCAAAATCACCTGAGATCACACGACCTCTACCACCTAAATTAGTTCTCTGGTGTAACAAAATCAAAACAGCAGCCACTGAAAAAACTGGAAAAAGCAAAAGTACAAAACTCAGTGGCTGAACCAAACTGAGAGGGCAAAAGCCCCCGGAGGGGACCCTGAAGGCCCCCACAGAAGTGCAGGACAAAATGCAATAATATAGCACAAACACAAAAGAAGAAAATGTCTTATCTGAAAGCAGGAGATGCAGACACGACACAGCAGGCTACAAGGGAAACTGGAAAGAAGGATTCAGACCAGAACAATTGATCACCGGCAACCCTGATGGAAAATGACTCCCTTATATAAGACCAGTCAGTAACACCTGATTCCCAGTCCTCACAATCTTCACTAGCACCGCTTGTAACCACCAGAGGGAGCCTCTGCTCAGAACGCATCTCAAACCCATTCACAACAGTACCCCCCCCCCTTGAGGAGGGGTCACCGAACCCTCATTTGAGCAACCAGTCGGTCAGGATGAGTTCTATGATACGCACGGATAAGTCTCCTAGCATGGATGTCCGAAGCAAACACCCAAGAATTGTCTTCCTGACCATAACCTCTCCATTTAACCAAATACTGGAGTTTCCGTCTAGAAAAACGAGAATCCAATATTTTCTCAACCACATACTCCAGATTGCCCTCAACCAAAACAGGGTCAGGAGGCACAGCAGCAGGAACCACTGGCTCAACAAACCTCTTCAACAAGGACTTGTGGAACACGTTATGGATCTTAAATGTCCCTGGAAGAAGCAAACGAAAAGAAACAGGATTAATAATCTCCATTATCTTATAAGGTCCAATGAACCTAGGCTTAAATTTAGGAGATGCTACTCTCATAGGAATATTCTTTGAGGACAACCAGACCAAGTCCCCCACTTTAAACCGAGGACCATCAGTCCTATGCCGGTTAGCAAACCGCTGGGCCTTCTCCTGAGAGAGGGACAACCTCTCCACTACCTGGTCCCAAATCTGTTGCATACGCTCCACAACAGAGTCAACACCTGGACAGACAGAAGCCTCCGTCTGTCCTGAAGAAAATCGAGGGTGAAACCCAGAATTACAGAAAAACGGAGACATCAAAGTGGCAGAGCTAGCCCTATTATTAAGAGCAAACTCAGCCAACGGCAAAAAAGAGACCCAGTCATCCTGATCAGCAGACACAAAGCATCTTAGATAAGTCTCCAATGTCTGGTTTGTTCTCTCAGTTTGACCATTGGTCTGAGGATGAAATGCCGAGGAGAAAGACAATTGAACACCCAGTTTAGAACAAAAAGTCCTCCAAAATCTGGAAACAAACTGGACTCCTCTGTCAGACACAATGTTCTCAGGAATGCCGTGTAAACGAACCACGTGCTGAAGGAACAACGGCACCAATTCAGAGGAGGAAGGCAACTTAGGTAATGGCACAAGATGTATCATTTTGGAAAACCTATCACAAATTACCCAGATGGTGGTCATTCTCTGAGAAACAGGAAGATCGGAAATGAAATCCATAGAGATATGGGTCCATGGTCTCTTGGGCACAGGCAATGGCATCAACAAACCACTAGAGCGAGAGCAAGGCTTGGAGCGAGAGCAAGTCCCGCAGGACTGCACAAATTCCCTGACATCACGAGACAAGGTAGGCCACCAAAAGGACCGACTAACCAAGTCTCTGGTACCAAAAATTCCGGGATGCCCAGCCAATGCAGAACAATGAATCTCAGACATCACACTCTTTTTCCATTGGTCCGGGACAAACAATTTTCCAACAGGGCAGCGCTCGGGCCTATCCTCCTGACACCCCTCCAGAGCAAGTCTCAAATTGGGCGAGATGGCGGAAAGAACTACACCCTCTTTCAAAATAACAGAAGGATCAGATAACTCAGGAGAGTCCGCAAGGAAACTCCTCGAGAGGGCATCCGCCTTAACATTCTTAGTGCCAGGAAGAAAGGAAACCACAAAATTAAAACGTGTGAAAAACAAGGCCCACCTGGCCTGTCTAGGATTGAGTCGCTTGGCAGATTCCAGATAGACCAGATTCTTATGGTCCGTAAGGACCACCACCTGATGTTTGGCTCCCTCCAGCCAATGTCTCCACTCTTCAAAAGCCCACTTCATGGCCAATAACTCCCGATTACCCACGTCATAATTACGTTCAGTAGGAGAAAATTTTCGAGAGAAAAAGGCACAAGGGTTACTTTTAGAGGTCTCTGGATCTTTTTGGGACAAAACGGCACCTGCCCCAATTTCAGAGGCATCAACCTCCACCTGAAATGGCAGAGAAACATCAGGCTGCCGTAGAACAGGAGCAGAAGTGAATCTCTGCTTAAGTTCCTGAAATGCAGAGATTGCCTCAGGAGGCCAATTCACCACATCAGAACCCTTTCTGGTCAAATCAGTTAATGGTTTAACAATAACCGAGAAATTACCAATAAATTTACGATAAAAATTGGCAAAACCCAAAAATCTCTGAAGAGCCTTTAATGAAGTAGGTTGGACCCAATCACAGATGGCCTGAACCTTGACCGGGTCCATTTCAATAACAAATGGGGACAAAATGAATCCCAGAAATGAGATCCTCTGTACGCCAAAAAGACACTTTGATCCCTTCACATACAGAGCATTCTCTCTCAAAATCTGGAATACAGTTCGAACATGTTTCACATGAGAGTCCCAGTCATTAGAAAATTCAAGATATCATCCAAATAAACAATCAGAAATTTGTCCACAAAATCCCTGAAAATGTCATTCATGAAGGACTGGAAGACGGAAGGAGCATTAGTGAGCCCAAAGGGCATCACTAGGTACTCAAAATGCCCTTCAGGGGTATTGAATGCCGTCTTCCATTCATCCCCGTGCTTAATGCGAATAAGGTTATACGCTCCCCTGAGGTCAAGCTTGGTAAACCAAGTAGCGTTTTTCACCCTGGAAAACAGGTCAGAAATCAAGGGTAACGGGTATTGATATTTCACAGTAATATTGTTCAAGAGACGATAATCAATACACGGCCTTAATGAACCATCTTTTTTGGCCACAAAGAAAAAACCGGCACCTAAGGGTGAAGAGGATGGTCTGATATGACCCTTCTCCAATGATTCCTTGATATAAGACCGCATAGCGTCATGTTCAGGTACAGACAAGTTAAAAAGGCGACCTTTAGGGAATTTACTACCCGGCACTAATTCAATAGCGCAGTCATAGCTCCTATGGGGAGGCAAGGATGCAGATTTACTTTCGCTAAACACATCAGAAAAATCAATCAAAAAGTCAGGAACATCCTGAGCCTGGGGGAGGCAGAAAAAACAGGAGTGTTGGTATTAACACATTGGCAGCCCCAACTGGTTACAGACACAGATTTCCAATCCAAAACAGGATTATGAGACTGTAACCAAGGAAAACCCAGCACGATAATGTCATGCAGATTATATAGAACCAAAAATTTGCAGCACTCCTGGTGATCAGGTTCAACCCTCATTATCACCTGAGTAGAAAACTGGGGTTTATTCTCAGCCAAAGGGGTAGAATCGATCCCCAGTAGGGGAATAGACTTCTGTAGGGGTATCAAGGGAAACCCACAACGTTTAGCAAAATCATAATCTATCAGGTTAATAGCTGCTCCAGAATCAACGAAAGCCTGAGCAGAAAATGAGGACAGAGAGCATATCAGAGTGACAGTTAATAAAAACTTAGTCTGAACACTACCCAAGACAACTGAGCGTGCAAAACGTCTTCCCCGCTTAGGGCAGACTGAAATAGCATGAGAGGCATCACCACAGTAGAAACATAACCCATTGCGCTTTCGAAACTCATGACGCTGTGCCCCAGACACCACTCCACCACACTGCACGGGTTCAGAAGCTGGTTCACAAGGCAACACCATTCCACGCATACTTCTCCGCTCACGCAAACGTCTGTCAATTTGAATCGCTAATGACATAGAATCATTGAGACCAGAGGGGACAGGGAATCCCACCATAACATCCTTTACATTATCTGACAGACCCTTCCGGAAAAGGGCCGCCAAAGCGTCGTCATTCCATTTGGTCAGGACTGCCCACCTACGGAATCTCTGACAGTATAACTCAGCGTCATCAAGCCCCTGATTTAATGCCAACAAGGCTTTTTCAGCTTGATCAGTGACATTAGGCTCATCGTACAATAACCCCAAAGCCTGAAAAAATGCATCAACATCACTCAAAACAGGATCCCCAGGTATCAGGGAAAAAGCCCAATCCTGAGGATCACCGCGCAGGAGAGAGATGATAATTTGAACCTGCTGCGCTGCGTTTCCTGAGGACTTAGAGTTTAAGGCAAAAAACAATTTACAATTATTTTTGAAATTCTGAAACTTAGCTCGATCCCCTAAAAACAAATCTGGCATGGGGATCCTAGGTTCCACAACAGGCAACCTAGCAAGATATGCAGCAATACTCCGAACCTCAGTGGCAAGCTGATCCACACGGCCAGACAACTGTGCAAACTCCATTGGGAGAAAAGATCCTCCCCAGCACCCAGAGATACAGAGGGAAAAAAAATGCAACAAACAGAAAAATATCTCTGACAACTCTGACAACCTTTTTTCTTTCACAATATTTTTTCCCTTCTGTGAGTACCATACAATTTTCAATTTTTGGGCCGGTGATACTGTTATGTTTCGGTAGCTGAGGAGTGCAGGTAAAAAAGGCAATACACCAGAGCAGTTGGAATCTATGAGATTGCAGTACCCTGACTAACCACCGCAACTAGAGGCAGCCGTGGAGCGTTCCTACGTTGGTCCTAGACGCCTCGTCACAGCCTGAGAAACTAACTACACCTAAAGATAGAAATAGGAAAGCTATCTGCCCCGGAGCAGAACCCCAAAGATAATAGAAAGCCCCCAAACATGTAATGGCGGTTAGACAAGAGGAAATACTGACACAGAAAGAAAATAGTATGAGCAAACGCTGGGGCCCAAACTATCTAAATAGAAAAGGATAGGAAGGGTACTTACTGCAATCCCAGAAAACCCTGAAAAGCACCAACTCTACTAATTTCAAAATCACCTGAGATCACACGACCTCTACCACCTAAATTAGTTCTCTGGTGTAACAAAATCAAAACAGCAGCCACTGAAAAAACTGGAAAAAGCAAAAGTACAAAACTCAGTGGCTGAACCAAACTGAGAGGGCAAAAGCCCCCGGAGGGGACCCTGAAGGCCCCCACAGAAGTGCAGGACAAAATGCAATAATATAGCACAAACACAAAAGAAGAAAATGTCTTATCTGAAAGCAGGAGATGCAGACACGACACAGCAGGCTACAAGGGAAACTGGAAAGAAGGATTCAGACCAGAACAATTGATCACCGGCAACCCTGATGGAAAATGACTCCCTTATATAAGACCAGTCAGTAACACCTGATTCCCAGTCCTCACAATCTTCACTAGCACCGCTTGTAACCACCAGAGGGAGCCTCTGCTCAGAACTCATCTCAAACCCATTCACAACACATTGTCCGTTTTCAGGCCCTTGCTATTGTTCACTGTTTTGGTGATTGCTGCTACTTTGGTGTACATTTCCCTAGTTCCATTTTCCTGATTCCAATTTTATCATGTTATGTCTTTTTATATCTCTAATAAAGATTTTGTTCTGAGACCACATGGCTGTGTTTCGTGTGGCATTCCAAGATTCAAAGAGGTTGAGTGTGGATCTGTCTTACTTCAGGAGAGACATGAAAGTGTTTTATTAACTTAATTTGGCCCAATGGCACCAATGAATGGGGAAACACTATATCAAACGAAAGGCCATATCTTTTGTTGGGATTGCTCAAAGTTGAAATTATTGCCTATTTCCTGCTTCTTTAATCATCCTAACAAGATTCAAAGAGGTTGAGCGTGGATCTGTTTTACTTCAGAAGAAACATGTAAACATGTTATAACTTACTCAGGCCCAATGGCACCAATGAATTTGGAACCACTATATCAAACAAATGGCCATATCTTTTGTTGGGATTGTTCAAAGTTTAAATTTTTGCCTTTTTCTTGCTTCTCTAATCTAACAAGATTCAAAGAGGTTGAGTGTGGATCTGTCTTACTTCAGGAGAAACATGAAAACGTTTTATAACTTAATCAGGCCCAATGGCACCAATGAATGGTGAACCACGATATCAAACGAATGGCCATATCTCTTTTGTTGGGATTGTTCAAAGTTGAAATTTTTGCCTTTTTCCTGCTCTGCTAATCATCCTAACAAGATTCAAAGAGGTTGAGTGTGGATCTGTCTTACTTCAGGAGAAAATAAAACATGTTTATAACTTAATCAGGCAATGGCACCAATGAATGGGGAAACACTATATCAAACGAATGGCTATATATTTTGTTGGGATTGTTCAAGTTGAAATTTTGCCTTTTTCCTGCACCTCTAATCATCACTAACAAGATTCAAAGAGGTTGAGTTTGGGCATCTGTCTTACTTCAGGAGAAACATGAAAAGTTTTATAACTTAATCAGGCCCAATGGCACCAATGAATGGGAACCACTATATCAAACGAATGGCCATATCTTTTGTTGGGATTGTTCAAATGTGAAATTTTTGCCTTTTTCCTGCTCCTCTAATCATCACTAACAAGATTCAAGAGGTTGAGTGTGCATCTGTTTTACTTCAGGAGAAACATGAAAAAGTTTTAAAACTTAATCAGGCCCAATGGCACCAATGAATGGGAACCACTATATCAAACGAATGGCCATATCTTTTGTGGGATTGTTCAAAGTTGAAATTTTTGCCTTTTTCTTGCTTTCTAATCATCCCTAACAAGATTCAAAGAGGTTGAGTGTGGATCTGTCTTACTTCAGGAGAAACATGAAAAGTTTTTAAATTAATCAGTCCCAATGGCACCAATGAATGGGGAAACACTATATCAAACGAATGGCCATATATTTTCTTAGATAGTTAAAAGTTGACATTTTTGCTTTTTCCTGCTCCTCTAATCATCCCTAACAAGATTCAAAGAGGTTAAGTGGATCTGTCTTATTCAGGAAAACATGAAAACATCTTATAACTTAATCAGGCTCAATGCCACCAATGAATGGGGAACCACTATATCAAACGAATGGCCATATTTTGCTGAATTGTTCAATTGAAATTTTTGCCTTTTTCCTGCTCCTCTAATCATCCCTAAAAGATTCAAAGAGGTTGAGTGTGGATCTGTCTTACTTCAGGAGAGACATGAAAACGTTTTATAACTTAATCGGCCCAATGGCACCAATGATGGGAAACACTATATCAAATGAATGGCCATATATTTTGTTGGGATTGTTCAAATTGAAATTTTGCCTTTTCCTGCTCCTCTAATCATCCTAACAAGATTCAAAGAGGTTGAGTGTGGATCTCTCTTACGTCAGGAGACATGAAAACGTTTAATAACTTAATCTGGCCCAATGGCACCAATGAATGGGGAAACGCTATATCAAACGAATCGCCATATCTTTTGTTGGGATTGTTCAAAGTTGAAATTATTGACCTATTTCCTGCTCCTTTAATCATCCCTAACAAGATTCAAAGAGGTTGAGCTGGATCTGTCTTACTTCAGGAAAAACATAAAAACGTTTTATAACTTAATCTGGCCCAATGGCACCAATGAATGGGGAAACACTATATCAAACGAATGGCCATATCTTTTGTTAGGATTGTTCAAATTTGAAATTTTTGCCCTTTTCGTTCTCTTCTAATCATCACTAACAAGATTCAAAGAGGTTGAGTGTGCATCTGTCTTACTTCAGGAGAAACATGAAAAAGTTTATAACTTAATCAGGCCCAATGGCACCAATGAATGGGGAACCACTATATCAAAGGAATGGCCATATCTTTTGTTGGGATTGTTCAAGGTTGAAATTTTTTGCCTTTTTCCTGCTCCTCTAATCTTCCTTAACAAGATTCAAAGAGGTTGAGTGTGGAACTGTCTTACTTCAGGAGAAACATGAAAATGTTTTATAACTTAATCATGCCCATGGCACCAATGAATGGGGTACCACTATATCAAACAAATGGCCATATCTTTTGTTGGGATTGTTCAAGGTTGAAATTTTTGCCTTTTTCCTGCTCCTCTAATCATCCCTATCAAGATTCAAAGAGGTTGAGTGTGGAACTGTCTTACTTCAGGAGAAACATGAAAGCGTTTTATAACTTAATTTGGCCCAATGGCACCAATGAATGGGGAAACACTATATCAAACGAAAGTCCATATCTTTTGTTGGGATTGCTCAAAGTTGAAATTATTGCCTATTTCTGCTTCTTTAATCATCCCTAACAAGATTCAAAGAGGTTGAGCTTGAATCTGTTTTACTTCAGGAGAAACATGAAAACATGTTATAACTTAATCAGGCCCAATGGCACCAATGAATTTGGAACCACTATATCAAACAAATGGCCATATCTTTTGTTGGGATTGTTCAAAGTTGAAATTTTTGCCTTTTTCTTGCTTCTCTAATCATCCCTAACAAGATTCAAAGAGGTTAGGTGTGGATCTGTCTTACTTCAGGAGATACATGAAAACGTTTTATAACTTAATCAGGCCCAATGGCACCAATGAATGGGGAACCACGATATCAAACGAATGGCCATATCTTTTGTTGTGATTGTTGAACATTTTGCCTTTTTCCTGCTCCTCTAATCATTCCAAACAAGATTCAAAGAGGTTGAGTGTGGATCTGTCTTACTTCAGGAGAAACATGAAAACGTTTATAACTTAATGGCACTAATGAATGGGGAACAACTATATCAAACGAATGGCCATATCTTTTGTTGGGATTGTTGAAATTTTTGCCTTTTTCCTGCACCTCTAATCATCACTAACAAGATTCAAAGAGGTTGAGTGTGCATCTGTCTTACTTCAGGAGAAATATGAAAAAGTTTTATAACTTAATCAGGCCCAATGGCACCAATGAATGGGGAACAACTATATCAAACGAATGGCCATATCTTTTGTTGGATTGTTCAAAGGTGAAATTTTTCCCTTTTTCCTGCTCCTCTAATCATCCCTAACAAGATTCAAAGAGGATGAGTGTGGATCTGTGTTACTTCATGAGAAACATGAAACATGTTATAACTTAATAGGCCAATGGCACCAACGAATGAGGGAAACCACTATATCAAACGAATGGCCATATCTTTTTGGGATTGTTCAAAGTTGAAATTTTTGAATTTTTCCTGCTCCTTAATCATCCCTAACAAGATTCAAAGAGGTTGAGTGTGGATCTGTCTTACTTCAGGAGAAACATAAAACAGTTTTATAACTTAATTAGGCCCAATGGCACCAATGAATGGGCACCACTATATCAAACAGATAGTCCATATTTTTGTTGGGATTATTCAAAGTTGAAATTTTTGCTTTTTTCCTGCTCCTCTAATCATCCCTAACAAGATTCAAAGAGGTTGAGTGTAGATCTGTCTTATTTCAATGAGAAACATGAAAACATGTTATAACTTAATCAGGCCCAATGGCACCAATGAATGGGAACCACTATATCAAACGAATGGCCATATATTTTGTTGGGATTGTTCAAAGGGTGACATTTTTGCCTTTTTCCTGCATCCTTAATCATCCCTAACAAGATTAAAGAGGTTGAGTGTGGATTGTCTTACTTCAGGAGAAACATGAAAAATGTGTTTAACTTAATCAGGCCCAATGGCACCAATGAATGGGGAAACACTATATCAAACGAATGGCCATATCTTTTGTTGGGATAGTTCAAAGTTGACATCTTTCCCTTTTTCCTGCTCCTCTAATCATCCCTAACAAGATTTAAAGAGGATGAGTGTGGATCTGTGTTACTCCATGAGAAACATGAAAACATGTTATAACTTAATCAGGCCCAATGGCACCAATGAATGGGGAACCACTATATCAAACGAATGGCCATATATTTTGTTGGGATTGTTCAAAGTTGAAATTTTTGCCTTTTTCCTGCCCTCTAATCATCACTAACAAGATTCAAAGAGGTTGAGTGTGGATCTGTCTTACTTCAGGAGAAACATGAAAAATGTTTATAACTTAATTCAGGCCCAATGGCACCAATGAATGGGAAACCACTATATCAAAAGAATGGCCATATTTTTGTTGGGATAGTTCAAAGTTGAAATTTTTGCCTTTTTCCTGCTCCTCTAATCATCCCTAACAAGATTCAAAGAGGTTAGTGTGGATCTGTCTTACTTCAGAAAACATGAAAACATGTTATAACTTATCAGGCCCAATGGCACCAATGAATGGGAACCACTATATCAAACGAAAGGCCATATATTTTGTTGGGATTGTTCAAAGTTGACATTTTTGCCTTTTTCCTGCTCCTATAATCATCCCTAACAAGATTCAAAAGGTTGAGTGTGGATCTGTCTTACTTCAGGAGAAACATGAAAACATTTTATAACTTAATCAGGCCCAATGGCACCAATGAATGGGGAACACTATATCAAACGAATGGCATATCTTTTGTTGGATTGTTCAAAGTTGAATTTTTGCCTTTTTCCTGCTCCTCTAATCATCCCTAACAAGATTCAAAGAGGTTGAGTGTGGATCTGTCTTACTTCAGAAAACATGAAACATGTTATAACTTATCAGGCCCAATGGCACCAATGAATGGGGAACCACTATATCAAAGAATGGCCATATTTTTGTTGGAATGTTCAAAGTTGAAATTTTTGCCTTTTTCCTGCTCCTCTAATCATCCCTAACAAGATTCAAAGAGGTTGAGTGTGGATCTGTCTTACTTCAGGAGAGACATGAAACGTTTTATAACTTAATCTGGCCCAAGGGCACCAATGAATGGGGAAACCACTATATCAAACAAATGGACATATTTTTGTTGGGATTGTTCAAAGTTGAAATTATTGCCTTTTCCTGCTCCTTAATCATCCCTAACAAGATTCAAAGAAGTTGAGCGTGGATCTGTCTTACTTCAGGAGAAACATAAAAACGTTTTATAACTTAATCGGTCCCAATGGCACCAATGAATGGGGAACCACTATATAAAAACGAATGGCCATATATTTTGTTGGGAATGTTCAAAGTTGAAATTTTTGCCTTTTTCCTGCTCCTCTAATCATCCCTAACAAGATTCAAAGAGGTTGAGTGTGGATCTGTCTTACTTCAGGAGAAACATGAAACATTTATAACTTAATCAGGCCCAATGGCACCAATGAATGGGGAACACTATATCAAACGAATGGCCATATATTTTGTTGGGATTTTCAAAGTTGAAATTTTGCTATTTTCCTGCTCCTCTAATCATCCCTAACAAGATTCAAAGAGTTGAGTGGATCTGTCTTACTTCAGGAGAACATAAAAACGTTTATAACTTAATCTGGTCCAATGGCACCAATGAATGGGGAACCACTATATCAAACGAATGGCCATATATTTTGTTGGGATTGTTCAAAGTTGAAATTTTTGCCTTTTTCCTGCTCCTTAATCATCCCTAACAAGATTCAAAGAGGTTGAGTGTGGATCTGTCTTACATTCAGGAGAAACATGAAAACGTTTTATAACTTAATCGGCCAATGGCACCAATGAATGGGGAACCACTATATCAAACGAATGGCCATATATTTTGTTGGGATTGTTCAAAGTTGAAATTTTTGATTTTTCCTGCTCCTCTAATCATCCCTAACAAGATTCAAAGAGGTTGAGTGTGGATCTGTCTTACTTCAGGAGAAACATGAAAACGTTTATAACTTAATTAGGCCCAATGGCACCAATGAATGGGAACCACTATATCAAACGAATGGCCATATCTTTTGTTGGGATTTTCAAAGTTGAAATTTTGCCTTTTTCCTGCTCCTCTAATCATCCCTAACAAGATTCAAAGAGGTTGAGTGTGGATCTGTCTTATTCAGGAGAAACATGAAAACATGTTATAACTTAATCAGGACCAATGGCACCAATGAATGGGGAACCACTATATCAAACGAATGGCCATATATTTTTGTTGGGATTGTTCAAAGTGAAATTTTTGCCTTTTTCCTGCTCCTCTAATCATCCCTAACAAGATTCAAAGAGGTTGAGTGTGGATCTGTCTTACTTCAGGAGAAACATGAAAACATGTTTATAACTTAATCAGGCCCAATGGCACCAATGAATGGGAACCACTATATCAAACGATGGCATATCTTTTGTTGGGATTTTCAAAGTTGAAATTTTGCTTTTTTCCTGCTCCTCTAATCATCCCTAACAAGATTCAAAGAGGTTGAGTGTGATCTGTCTTATTTCAGGAGAAACATGAAAACGTTGTTATAACTTAATCAGGCAATGGCACCAATGAATGGGGAACCACTATATCAAACGAATGGCCAATCTTTTGTTGGATTGTTCAAAGTGAATTTTGCCTTTTTCCTGCTCCTCTAATCATCCCTAACAAGATTCAAAGAGGTTGAGTGTGGATCTGTCTTACTTCAGGAGAAACATGAAAAATGTTATAACTTAATTAGGCCCAATGGCACCAATGAATGGGACCACTATATCAAACGAATATCCATATTTTTGTTGGATTGTTCAAAGTTGAAATTTTGCTTTTTCCTGCTTCCTCTAATATCCCTAACAAGATTCAAAGAGGTTGAATGTAGATCTGTCTTATTTAGGAGAAACATGAAAACGTTTATAACTTAATCAACGTGCCAAATGACCAAATGAATAGGGAACACTATGAAAACGAATGGCACAGATCTTTTGTTGGAGATGTTCAAAACATGTTTGCCTTTTTCCTGCTAGTTAAATATCCAACAAGATTCAAAGAGTTGAGTGTGATATGTCTTCTCATGCGGATAACATGCAAAATGTTATAACTTAATAGGCCATGGCACAATGAATGGTGCACAACACATAACAACGCATGCATAATTTGTTGGGATGTTGCAAAGTTGAAAATGTATTGCTTTTTGCTCCTGTAATTATCCCTAACAAGATTTCAAAGAGTGTCGAAGTAAGGATCTCATTTTTTAGGAGAAACATGAAAACATGTTATAAAAACTTAATAGCAATCATACCCAGTCTGATCAAATGACCAAATGCACTAGCAGGATGCAGCAGGCTCCCATGGATAAAGGTTGGAGAAGCAACAGGTGCTTACCACTGATAAAGGCAGCTCACCCTATCACAAAAACAGTGATGATGAAGGTGTTAACTGCTTAGTGGAGAAAAAACACACAGATACAAGTTGCTTAAAACATGAATGTCATGCACAGTGTCTGGATAACAGCCTATTTTAAACGCCTATGATGGAAGGCGGCTGGTCAGCACTGAATGTGCACAACAAAAAACCAAGCCATCAAAAAGAGCCGGGTGCACCCTGCAAAGATGATAAAAAGTGCAAAAATGATGCATATGATAAATGCATCAGATGAGGTATTAGTACTATTTTGGCCAAAGCAGATAAGCTCGCAACCAACGTCAAGGGTCCTCATTTTATTGCGAGTAACTAACTAGACATAAATCCAAAAAAAACATTTTTAGCAAAAGCAAATCATGAAAAACAATCATACCCAGTCTGATCAAATGACCAAATGCACTAGCAGGATGCAGCAGGCTCCCATGGATAAAGGCTGAGAAGCAACAGGTGCTTACCACTGATAAAGGCAGCCACCCTATCACAAGAAACAGTGATGATGAAGGTGTTAACTGCTTATGGGGAGAAAAAACACACAGATACAAGTTGCTTAAAACATGAATGTCATGCACAGTGTCTGGATAACAGCCTATTTTAAAGCCTATGATGGAAAGCGGGCTAGGTCAGCACTGAATGTGCACAACACAAAAAAACCAAGCCATCAAAAAGAGCCCGGGTGCACCCTGCAAAAGATGATAAAAAGTGCAAAAAATGATGCATATGATAAATGCATCAGATGAGGTATTAGTTACTATTTTGGCCAAAGCAGATAAGCTCGCAACCCAACGTCAAGGGTCCTCATTTTATTGCGAGTAACTAACTAGACATAAATCCAAAAAAAACATTTTTAGCAAAAGCAAATCATGAAAAACAATCATACCCAGTCTGATCAAATGACCAAATGCACTAGCAGGATGCAGCAGGCTCCCATGGATAAAGGCTGGAGAAGCAACAGGTGCTTACCACTGATAAAGGCAGCCACCCTATCACAAAAACAGTGATGATGAAGGTGTTAACTGCTTAGTGGGGAGAAAAAACACACAGATACAAGTTGCTTAAAAACATGAATGTCATGCACAGTGTCTGGATAACAGCCTATTTTAAACGCCTATGATGGAAAGCGGGCTAGTCAGCACTGAATGTGCACAACACAAAAAAACCAAGCCATGAAAAAGAGCCCGGGTGCACCCTGCAAAAGATGATAAAAAGTGCAAAAAATGATGCATATGATAAATGCATCAGATGAGGTATTAGTTACTATTTTGGCCAAAGCAGATAAGCTCGCAACCCAACGTCAAGGGTCCTCATTTTATTGCGAGTAACTAACTAGACATAAATCCAAAAAAAACATTTTTAGCAAAAGCAAATCATGAAAAACAATCATACCCAGTCTGATCAAATGACCAAATGCACTAGCAGGATGCAGCAGGCTCCCATGGATAAAGGCTGGAGAAGCAACAGGTGCTTACCACTGATAAAGGCAGCCACCCTATCACAAAAACAGTGATGATGAAGGTGTTAACTGCTTAGTGGGAGAAAAAACACACAGATACAAGTTGCTTAAAACATGAATGTCATGCACAGTGTCTGGATAACAGCCTATTTTAAAACGCCTATGATGGAAGCGGGCTGTCAGCACTGAATGTGCACAACACAAAAAACCAAGCCATGAAAAAGAGCCCGGTGCACCCTGCAAAAGATGATAAAAAGTGCAAAAAATGATGCATATGATAAATGCATCAGATGAGGTATTAGTTACTATTTTGGCCAAAGCAGATAAGCTCGCAACCCAACGTCAAGGGTCCTCATTTTATTGCGAGTAACTAACTAGACATAAATCCAAAAAAACATTTTAGCAAAAGCAAATCATGAAAAACAATCATACCCAGTCTGATCAAATGACCAAATGCACTAGCAGGATGCAGCAGGCTCCCATGGATAAAGGCTGGAGAAGCAACAGGTGCTTACCACTGATAAAGGCAGCCACCCTATCACAAAAACAGTGATGATGAAGGTGTTAACTGCTTAGTGGGAGAAAAAACACACAGATACAAGTTGCTTAAAACATGAATGTCATGCACAGTGTCTGGATAACAGCCTATTTTAAACGCCTATGATGGAAGGCGGGCTGGTCAGCACTGAATGTGCACAACACAAAAAACCAAGCCATAAAAAGAGCCCGGGTGCACCCTGCAAAAGATGATAAAAAGTGCAAAAAATGATGCATATGATAAATGCATCAGATGAGGTATTAGTTACTATTTTGGCCAAAGCAGATAAGCTCGCAACCCAACGTCAAGGGTCCTCATTTTATTGCGAGTAACTAACTAGACATAAATCCAAAAAAAACATTTTTAGCAAAAGCAAATCATGAAAAACAATCATACCCAGTCTGATCAAATGACCAAATGCACTAGCAGGATGCAGCAGGCTCCCATGGATAAAGGCTGAGAAGCAACAGGTGCTTACCACTGATAAAGGCAGCCACCCTATCACAAAACAGTGATGATGAAGGTGTTAACTGCTTAGTGGGAGAAAAAACACACAGATACAAGTTGCTTAAAACATGAATGTCATGCACAGTGTCTGGATAACAGCCTATTTTAAACGCCTATGATGGAAGGCGGGCTGGTCAGCACTGAATGTGCACAACACAAAAAACCAAGCCATCAAAAAGACCCGGGTGCACCCTGCAAAAGATGATAAAAAGTGCAAAAAATGATGCATATGATAAATGCATCAGATGAGGTATTAGTTACTATTTTTGGCCAAAGCAGATAAGCTCGCAACCCAACGTCAAGGGTCCTCATTTTATTGCGAGTAACTAAAGACATAAATCCAAAAAAAACATTTTT
>JARQOD010007515.1:0-38945 GCA_033576555.1 Oophaga sylvatica | reverse complement strand
TGCCCAGGTGTGATAGAGTGGTGTCGGGGGCACAGGTCAAGTTACGAAAGCGCAATGGTTTGTTTTACTGGGGTGATGCCTCTGCTATTTCAGTTCCCCTAAGGGGGGGGAAAGACGTTTTTGACGCTCGTTCCCTTTGGGATGTTCAGCTAAGTTTTTATTAACTGCACTCGAAGCTCCTGCCCTTTTTTTCTGCTCCAGGCTTTCTTTGATTCTGGAGCAGTTTAAACCCTATGGTTTTACATTTTGCAAAACTTGGGGGTTTCCCTTGTCCCCCACAAAGTCTACCCCCTACTGGGGACGATTCCCCCCCTTTGGTGGAATAAACCCTTTTTCTACCGGGTGATAATAGGGTTGAACCTGATCATCAGGAGTGCTGTAAATTTTTGGTTCTGTAAAATTGCATGATATTATCGACGGTTTCCCCTTTGGTTGCAGTCTCATAACCCGTTTTGGTTTTGGAAATCGTGTCTGAAAATAGTTGGGGCCCCAATTGTTAAACCAACACTCCTGTTTTTTTGCCTCCCCCCAGTCAGGATGTTCCAAAATTTTTTGTTTGATTTTTCTGATGTGTTTAGCGAAATAAATCTGCACCCTTTGCCTCCCATGGAGCTATACTGCGATTGAATTGTCCCGGTAGAATTCCCTAAAGGTCCCCTTTTTAACTTGGGGTCCCCTAAAACAGGCTTGGGTCTTATATCAAGGAACATTGGAAAGGGTCATATCAGACCCCTCTTCCCCCTTAGGCCCCGGTTTTTTCTTTGGGGCCCAAAAAGGATGGTTTTAAAGGCCTGTTTTGGTTACGTCTTTTGAAAATATTACTGAAAAATTCATACCTTATTTTTGATTTCTGCCTTTTTTCCAGGGGAAAAACGCTACTTGGTTTCCAAGTTGACCTCAGGGGGGGTATAACCCTTTTTCGCAAATTTAAACACGGGGATGAATGGAAGACGGATTCAAAACCCCTGAGGGGCCAAATTTTTTGACCTTGGATGCCCCTTTGGGCTCACAATGCTCCCTTTTTCTTCCCGTCCTTCATGAATACATTTTCAGGGTTTTTTTTGGATAATTTCGATTGTTTATTTGGATGAAATCTTGATTTTTTTAATGATGGGACTTAAAATGAAAACAGTTCGAACTTATTCCAGATTTTGAGAGAGAATGCTTGTTGGTTTTAAGGGATCAAGTGTCTTTTTGGCCCTAAGAGGGGTTCCTTTTTGGGGTTATTTTGTCCCCATTGTTATTAAAAAGGACCCGGTCAAAAGGTTCAGGCCATTGTGTTGGGCCAACCTACTTCATTAAAGGCCTTTAAAGATTTTTGGGTTTTGCCAAAATTTTTTAGTAAATTTTTGGGAATTCTCGGTTTTTGTTTAAACCATGACTGATTTGACTAGAAAGGGTTTTTGAGTGGTGAATTGGCCCCTGAGGGCAGTTCCTCTGCATTTCAGAACTTAAACAGAGATTCACTTCGCTCCCGTTTTAGGCCCTGATGTTTCTCTGGGCCCTTTTAGATGGAGGTTGATGCCTCTGAAATTGGGGGGAGGTGCCGTTTTGTCCCAAAAAAGATCCGGGACCTCTAAAAGTAACCCTTGTGGGCCTTTTTTTTCCCCGAAAATTTCTCCTACGAACGTAATTATGACGGGGAATCAGGGTTACTGGGCCCTGAAGTGGGTTTTTTAAATGGGGACTTGGGGGGGAGCCAAAACAGGGGGTGGTCCTTTCGGACCTTAAGAATCTGGTTTATCTGGTTTTGCCAAAAGGGGCTCAATCATAGACAGGGCCCGGTGGGCCTTGTTTTTAACGTTTTAATTTTGTGGTTTCCTTTCTTCCTGGACTAAGAAATTTAAGGCAGATGCCCTCGAGGGTTTCCTTTCGGACTCTCCTGAGTTATCTATCCCTTTTGTTATTTTGAAAGAGGGTGTAGTTCTTTCCGACATCTCACCCAATTTGAGACTTGTTGGAGGGGGTCAGGAGGATATCCCAGCGCGCCCTGTTGGGGAAAAATTTTTTTCCCGGACCCCTGGGAAAAAGAGTGTGAGTCTGAGATTCATTTTCCGCGTTTGGTGGGCAAACCCGGAAATTTTTTGGGCCCAAAATTGGTTTGTCGGGCCCCTTTTTGGGGGCCTACCTTGTTCGTGATGTCGGGAATTTGGCAGTCCGCGGGACTTGCTCTCGCTCCAAGCCTTGCTCCGCTCTTGGTTTGTTGTGCCATTGCCTGTGCCCAAAAGCCCCATGGACCCATTCTCTATGGATTTCTTTTCCCGACCCCCCGTTTTCTCAGAAATGACCGTCATTGGGTGATTTGTGAAGGTTTTCCAAGATGTCATCTTTGCCCTTTACCTAAGTTGCCTTCCTCCTCAAATTGGTGCCTTTTTTCCCTTCAAAAAGTGTTCTTTTACAGGGGTTTCCCGAGAACATTGGGCTGAAGGGAGCCCCAGTTTGTTTCCAGTTTTTGGAGGCCCTTTTTGTTCTAAATTGGTGTTCAATTGTTTTTCTCCTCGGCGTTTCTCCCAGACCAAGGGCAAACTGAGGAACAAACAGACATTGGGCTTATCTAGAGCTTTGTGTCCTGATCGGGATGATGGGTCTTTTTTCCCTTTTGGCTGAGTTTGCTTTTAAATTAATGGGAGCTCTGCCACTTTGTGCTCATTTTTTCTGAATTTGGGTTTCCCCCTCGATTTTCTTCGGGGACGACGGAGGCTTCTGTCGTCCAGGTGTTTTTACTCTGTTGTGGGGCGTATGCAAAAGATTTGGGACCAGGAGTGAGAGGTTGCCCCTCTCAGGGGAGGGCCCACCGGGGTTTCTAAACCCATAGGACTGATGGTCCTCGGGTTTTAAAAAGGGGGGCTTGGGCGGTTGTCCTCAAAAATATTTTTATGAGAGTGGCATTTCCTAAATTTTTAAGCCAGGTTCATTGGACCCTTTAAGTCAGGAGATTTTTAATCCCTTTTTTTTTTTGTTTGCTTTTCCCGGGGGAATTTAAGATCCTAACGGTTTTCCCCAAGTCCTTGTTTTAAAAGGTTTGTTGAGCCTGGTTCCTATGCTTTGCCTCCGACCCTGTTCTGGTTGAGGGCAATAGGAGTTTTTGGTTGAGAAAAAATTGAAAATCTCGTTTTTCAGACGGGAAAAAATCCAGTTTTTTTTTTAAGTGGGAGAGGTTTGGTCAGGAAGACAATTCTTGGGTGTTTGCTTCGGGCACCATGCTAGGGGACTCATCCGTGGAACATAGAACTCATCTGATCGACCTGGTTGCTCAAAGTGAGGGTTTTGGTGCCGCCTCAAGGGGGGGGGGGTTGTGAAGGGCTTGAAATGAGGTCTGAGCAGAGCTCCCTTGGGGTTACAAGCTGTATGGACGCCCCAGTAAAGATTGTGAGGATGGGAATCATGTTTAACTGACGGTCTTATAAAAGGGGGAGTCCCCTTTCCCATCAGGGTTCCCCCGGTGATAAAATTTTTCTGGTCTCAACCCTTGATCCTGTTTCCTTTTTTGTACCTGCTGTGGTTCTGACCTGCAAAACAGAAAAAACATTTTCTTCTTTTTGTTTTTGTGTTTGATTTTTGATTTTGTCCTGCATTCTGGGGGGGCCCTCGGGTCCCCTCCGGGGGCTTTTGCCCTCTCAGTTTGTTCAGCCCTGATGTTTTTGTTTTTTTGCTTTTTCCATTTTTTTCAGTGGCTGCTGTTTTGATTTTGTTACACCAGAAACTAATTTAGGTGGGGAGGCTGTGATTCAGGTGATTTTTTTAAAATTTGTAGAGTTTGGGGCTTTTAGGGTTTTTTTTGGGGTTGCATAATGCCCTTCCCATCCCTTTTTTTTGGGGGTTTGGGCCCCCCGTTTTTCTACTATTTTTTTGTCTGGCGTATTTTTCTTTTCTAAACCCCCATTAAATTTTGGGGGCTTTCTTTCTTTTGGGGATTGCTCCGGGGCGATAGCTTTCCTTTTCTTCTTTGGTGATTAGTTTCCAGGCTGGCGAGGCGTTAGGACCCGTAGGAAACGCTCCACGGGCCGCCCCTATTTGGTGGTTAGTCAGGGTACTGCAATCTCAAGATTCCAACTTCTTGGTGTATGCCTTTTTTAATGCATCCTCAGTCCGAAAAAAAATAATTTTCCTTTTTGGGTTTAAAAGGGGGGATGTTTGTAGCCATGGGGGGGCCAAAAAAAATGGTCCCTCTCTGGGCTTAATTATCTGCCCCCACCGGGCTTTGTCTGTTGGTTGAGAAATAGGGCGGAAAACCCAGCTTTTTTTTCAACAATTTTTTGCACCTCATATATTTTTAAAAACATGTCATTGAATTTGTGACAAATTTTTTATAAATAATAAATTTAAAAATATATAATTTTGTTTTTTATTCATACCTTTTTACATAGTATAATACCCCTAATTCAATTGCCGCTTTTGTAAATCAGAAGCCCACATGAAATGACCATGGTTTACTAGGTTAAAAGCATTTCATGTTGTTTGTATATTGTTTTCACTAAAAATTACATATGTATGTGGTGAAAATTTGACACCCGTAGGGGTTAATTAAAAAGGGGTAAATTCGTACGAAAAAAAAATCCGTTTTTTTTACAACGAAAATTTCACCCTTTTAAAAACCCCCCACAGGTTGAAAAAAATTTTCACCATACATCATGAAAAGTTTGTGAAAAAAAAAATACAAACTATTTTTAATGTGGTGTATAAAATATAAAAAAGTAATATATTCACAATGACATTGTTATTATAATTATAAAAAAAAATTATATATATAAAAATGTGTATTCTAGTGTGTTTTTTAGGTTTACAAAGGAAAAAAGGGTTTTTTTAGTTCCATATTTTTTGTCCCCTTTATTGCATTGTGTTTCCCTATGGTCGCGATACCCCTATTTTTTGGGATCGGGCCGACCAAACTGATCCGATTTTAGGATATGGGCAAAAATTTCTCAACACTATCCCCAGTATTGAAATACTCATAATTTTTGGGTGCATTTGCGTAATATTGCGGGCCTGTAGCGTGTGCGAAAAAAATTTTATTAGGTATTTATACTAAGCTCCACCAGCTTTAAATTTAAAAAATTTAAATTTTTAGCTGCATCTTGCCTGTAGAATAAATTTTTGGGGCCTGTAGCAGTGTGTGGTACTCATTCAAATTTGGCCATCTATACTAATCTCCACAGCTTTCAAAATAATAATAATTTTTTAGCTGCAATTTGACTGTAGAATAATTTTGGGCCTGTAGCATGTGTGGTACTCTTTAATTAGGCCATTTTATACTAAGCCTCCACCAGCTTTCAAATTAATAATAATTTTTAGCTGCATCTTGCCTGTAGGATAATTTTTGGCGCTGTTGCAGTGTGTTGTACTCATTCTATTGGGCCATCTATACTTAAACTCCACCAGCTTTCAAATTAATAATAATTTTTAGCTGCATCTTGCCTGTAGAATAATTTTGGGCCTGTAGCATGGTGTGGTACTCATTCAATAGCCATCTATACTAAGCTCCACCATTTTTCAAATTAATAAAAATTTTTAGCTGCACCTTGCCTGTAAGAATAATTTTGGGCCTGTACAGTGTGTGGTATCATTCTAATAGGCCATCTATACTAAGCTCCACCGCTTTCAAATTAATAATAATTTTTAGCTGCATCTTGCCTGTAGAATAATTTTGGGCCTGTAGCGTGTGTGGTATTCATTTTATTGGCCATCTATACAAAAGCTCCACCACTTTAAAATTTAAAATAATAATTTTTAGCTGCATTGCCTGTAGAATAATTTGGGCCTTTTGCAGTGTGTTTTACTCATTTATTGGGGCCATCTTTTACTAACCCCCCAGCTTTCAAATTAATAATAATTTTTAGCTGCATCTTGCTGTAGAATATTTTTGGGCCTGTAGCATGTGTGGTACTAAATTCTAATAGGCCATCTATACTAAGCTCCACCAGCTTTAAAATTTAAATAATAATTTTTAAACTGCACTTGCTGTAGATAATTTTGGGCCTTTTGCAGTGTGGGTATTCATTTATTGGGCCCCATCTATCAACCCCCACCACTTTAAATTTAATAATAATTTTTAGCTGCATCTTCCCCTGTAGAATAATTTTGGGCCTTTTAGCGTGTGTGGTACTCATTTAATAGGCCACTATACTAAGCTCCACCAGCTTTCAAATTAATAATAATTTTTTAGCTGCATTTTGCCTGTAGAATAATTTTGGGCCTGTAGCATGTGTGGTACTCATTTTATGGGGCCATCTATACTAAGCTCCACCAGCTTTCAAATTAAAAAATAATTTTTAGCTGCATCTTGCCTGTAGAATAATTTTGGGCCTGTAGCAGTGTGGGGATCATTTATTGCCCATCTATACTAAGCTCCACCAGCTTTCAAATTTAATAAAAAAATTTTTGCTGCATCTGCCTGTAGAATTATTTTTGGGCCTGTAGCAGTGGTGGGTTTTTACTCAATTTATTAGGCCATCTATACAAACTCCACCACTTTCAATAAATAATAATTTTTTAGCTGCATCTTGCTGTAAAATATTTTTGGGGCCTGTACCATTGGTGGTACTCATTTCTAATAGGCCATCTATACTAACTCCCACCAGCTTTCAAATTAATAAATAATTTTTAGCTGCATCTTTCTGTAGATAATTTTGGGCCTGTTGCATTGTGTGGTACTCATTCTAATAGGCCATCTATACTAAGCTCCTCAGTTTTCAAATTAATAATAATTTTTAGCTGCATCTTCCCTGTAGAATAATTTTGGACCTGTAGCAGTGTGTGGTAGTCATTGTATTAGGCCATCTATACTAACTCCACAGCTTTAAAAATTAATAATAATTTTTAGCTGCATTTGACCTTGTAGAATAATTTTGGGTCTGTTGCATTGGTGTGTTACTCATTCTAATAGGCCCATCTATACTAAGCTCCACAGCTTTCAAATTAATAATATTTTTTAAAACTGAAATCTTGCCTGTTGAAAAATTTGGGCCCTGAAACAATGTGTGGTTATCATTCAAATTTGGGGCCATCTTATTTAAGCCCCCATTTTTTCAAATTAATAATAATTTTTAACTGCATCTTCCCCTGAAGATAATTTTGGGCCCTTGTAGAAAAGGTGGTGGTATTCATTGTATTAGGCCCTCTAAACAAAAGCTCCCCCCCAACTTTAAAATTTTAAATAATTTTTTTGCTGCATTTTGGGCCTTTTAAAATAATTTTGGGCCTTTAGCGTGTTTGGTACCATTTAATAGGCCTTCTTTATAATCTCCACCAGGCTTTCAAATTAATAATAATTTTTTTTGCCAAATCTTGAAAGTAAATAATTTGGGCCCTTTGTTACATTGTGGGATCTTTCCCCTAATGGGGCCCTCTAAAACTAAGTCCACCCAGCTTTCAAATTAATAATTTTTTAGCTGAAATTTGCCTGTAGGATAATTTGGGCCTGTTCCCAGTGTGTTGTACTTCATTCTATTAGGCCACCCAATACAAACCCACCGCTTTAAAAATTAATAAAATTTTTTTAGTTTGCATCTTGCCTGAAAAAAATTTTTTTGGGGGCCTGTAGCAGTGGTGGTACCCCTTCATTAGGCCATCTATATAACTCCACCAGCTTTCAAAATTAATAATATTTTTTAGCTGCATCTTGGAACTGTTAGAATTAATTTTGGGCCTGTAAATTGTGTGGTACTATTCTAATAGGCCCATCTATACAAAAGCACCCAAGCTTTAAAAATTTAAAATAAATTTTTAGCTGCACCCCTTGCCGTGGTTTAATTTGGGCCTGTTTGAAAGTGGGGTTGTACCCTTTTTCTAATAGGCCATCTAAACAAACTCCACCAGCTTTCAAATTAAATAAATTTTTTTAGCTGCTCTTGCCTGTAATTAATTTTTGGGCCTGTAGCAGTGGTGGTACCATTCTTATTGGGGCCACCCATACTAAACCCCCAACCAGCTTTCAAATTAATAAAAATTTTTTTTTGCTGCATCTTCCTGTTAGAAAAAATTTTGGGCCTGACAGTGTGTGGGGTACCCCCCATTCTAATGGCCATCTATCTAATCTCCACCAGCTTTTCAATTAATAAAATTTTTTTTATTTGCACCCTTGACGTAAATAATTTTGGGGCCTGTACATTGGTGGGTACCATTCTAATGGCCCCAATCTATCTAAGCTCCACCAGCTTTAAAATTTTAATAAAAAATTTTTGCTCCCATCTTCCCTTGTAGGATAATTTGGGCCTGTTGCAGTGGGGTTGTACTCATTCTATTAGGCCAATCTATATAAACTCCACCAAGCTTTAAAAATTAAAATTAATTTTACTGCTCTTGGGGCCTTTTAAAATATTTTGGGCCCTGTAGCAGTGTGTTGGTAACCCAATTCAAAATAGGCTTTCTATACTAAGCCCCCACCAGCTTTCAAATTAATGAAAATTTTTAGCTGCACCTTGCCTTAGAAAATTTTGGGCCCGAAAAGCAGTGTGTGGTACCCCTTTTCTAAAAGGCCTCTATCAAGCTCCACCCTTTTCAAATTAATAATAATTTTTTATTTTTAGCTGCATCTCGCCTGTAGAATAATTTTGGGCCTGTAGCAGTGTGTGGTACTCATTGTATTAGGCCATCTATACTAAGCTCCACCAGCTTTCAAATTAATAATAATTTTTAGCTGCATCTTGCCTGTAGAATAATTTTGGGCCTGTAGCATGTGTGGTACTCATTCTAATAGGCCATCTATACTAATCTCCACCAGCTTTCAAATTAATAATAATTTTTAGCTGCATCTTTACTGTAGAATAATTTTGGGGCCTGTAGCATTGTGTGGTACTCATTCTAATAGGCCATCTATACTAAGCTCCACCAGCTTTCAAATTAATAATAATTTTTAGCTGCATCTTGCCTGTAGGAAAAATTTTGGGCCTGTTGCAGTGTGTGATACTCATTGTAATTAGGCCATCTATACTAAGCTCTACCAGCTTTCAAATTAATAATAATATTTAGCTGCATCTTGACTGTAGAATAATTTTGGGTCTGTAGCAATTGTGTGGTACTCTTTCTAATAGGCCATCTATACTAAGCTCCACCAGCTTTCAAATTAATAATAATTTTTAGCTGCATCTTGCCTGTAGAATAATTTTGGGACTGTAGCAATGTGTGGTACTCATTCTAATAGGCCATCTATACTAAGCTCCACCACTTTCAAATTAATAATAATTTTTAGCTGCATCTTGCCTGTAGAATAATTTTTGGCCTGTAGCAGTGTGTGGTATTCATTGTATTAGGCCATCTATACTAAGCTCCACCAACTTTCAAATTAATAATAATTTTTAGCTGCATCTTGCCTGTAGAATAATTTTGGGCCTGTAGCAGTGTGTGGTACTCATTGTATTAGGCCATCTATACTAAACTCCACCAGCTTTCAAATTAATAATAAGTTTTAGCTGCATCTTGACTGTAGAATAATTTTGGGTCTGTAGCATTGTGTGGTACTCTTTCTTATAGGCCATCTATACTAAGCTCCACCAGCTTTCAAATTAATAATAATTTTTAGCTGCATCTTGCCTGTAGAATAATTTTGGGACTGTAGCAATGTGTGGTACTCATTCTAATAGGCCATCTATACTAAGCTCCACCAGCTTTCAAATTAATAATAATTTTTAGCTGCATCTTGCCTGTAGAATAATTTTTGGCCTGTAGCATGTGTGGTATCATTGTATTAGGTCATCTATACTAAGCTCCACCAACTTTCAAATTAATAATAATTTTTAGCTGCATCTTGCCTGTAGGATAATTTTGGCCTGTTGCAGTGTGTGGTACTCATTGTATTAGGCCATCTATACTAAACTCCACCAGCTTTCAAATTAATAATAATTTTTAGCTGCATCTTGCCTGTAGAATAATTTTGGGCCTGTAGCAGTGTGTGGTACTCATTGTATTAGGCCATCTATACTAAGCTCCACCAGCTTTCAAATTAATAATAATTTTTGTTCTCTCTGAGCGTGTGTTCAGTGCTGCTGGTGGTGTGCTGAGTCTTACAGATAAGCGCACGCAGCTGTCCACTGAGAATGTAGACAGACTCACGTTCATAAAGATGAACAAATCATGGATCCGCAAGGACTTTTCTACCCCTGTGTCATTCTGGGGAGAGTAAAAGCTTGAGGATTTGTTCAAATCATCGCACCAACCGTTTTAAGCAACTCTGAGGCAATTGATGCTACATAAGTGGTGTCTGTGCCCCAAATTTTTGGAAAAAATGGAGACTCTTTTTGGAGTCCACTTGCTGTGTTTTACGTGACGTTGGCATAGTCAATTACAGGTGGGTTGGGTCTTTCCCCACCCCCTTTTAACCGTAAGAAACTACATACACTATGGCTTGGGGTAACACAGATGGTTGAGTGTGAAGACTAGAGCTGTTTACTCATACTATAGCCTGGGAATCAGAGGTCTGCTACAAAGCTTGAGTGTCTGCTAGTCAGCGGAGTAGCCACCGGCTGTAGATCTAATTACAAATTTTTAACTGCATCTAACAAAGACAATAATTTTGGGCCAAGTAGCAGTGTCTGCTAGTCAGCGGAGTAGCCACCGGCTGTAGATATAATTACAAATTTTTAACTGCATCTAGCCCAGACAATAATTTTGCAACCAAATTCAGATAGACGGTTTCAAAGGAGCGCCAGGCTGGCGATAAAGGCAGATGAGATTAAGGTTGTCCGCTGCAGCTCCGGCCGGGTACCTCAAGAGAGGATCAGACATAAGTGATGATAAAGCAATCCGGTCATAAGGAGCGCGAGGGACGCAATTCAGCTGATATTAAAAAGTCTTCATTTATTGATATCCACAACGCGTTTCAACGGAATAGCTCCGTCTTCCTCAGGTGGCAGTTATATATAGAATGGAGTAGGAAAGCTATATAAAGGTGAAGCAGCAAATGAAAATTAAAAGGCAATTAATCAGAACACCCACATGATTAAAAATGCAAGTATGACTGCAAAAAAGAAAAAAACAAACAAAAAAAAAACAGATAAATTGAATAAAACCAACCTAAAACGACATAAAAACGATGTACACAAGGAAAAATAAATAAAAATAAATAAATAAATCTCAAAATGCATATATTACGTGACTTTTTCAATAGTGAGGTTTAACCACTCAGGGGCCAGTTTACCAAGTTTAAAAATCCAGAAACTCTCCCTTCTTATTAGATTATTATACTGATCTGGCATATCATGTGGTATCTGGTCAATTATAGTGAGTTTTATCGAATTCAAATTCTTTTGGTGCACTAGGGAGAAATGTTTTGAGAGACTGTGTAGCATGAACCCATTTCGGATATTTTGACTGTGCTTGTTGAGCCTTGCATGCATCGTCTGTATCATCCGACCGATGTACTGCAATCCACAACCACACTCAATTAAATAAATAATGTAGCACGATTGGCAATTGACATGACAGTTGATTTTAAAACTGATGCCTGTGGTACGAGATTGAAATTCTTGCACCCCATTCATAATAGAGACGCAACATAAACACTTAGAGGTCCTACATGCAAAACAACCCGGGTTGCAGATTAAGATAAGGACTTGAGAGTTGTGTTGCTGGGGCAACTAGATTTCGAAGAGTTCGGTTTTTCCGAAAAATCGACAATAATTTTGGGCCTAGTAGCAGTGTCTGCTAGTCAGCGGATTAACCCAGCTGTTAAGCAAGCTACACCACCTGTACTTTGGACACTTAATTTTTTCAAAGGAAATGCTTCGGGCCCCCGGGACAATCAGTGAAGAGCATCGGGGAGGCACCCCAAGGCACAGGGGCTGTGAGTGGCGGTAGGACGCCTTGTGGTGGACCGCCAAGCTCGATCCTTATAAAAGTTTTTAACTGCAGCAGCTTTACTGGACGCTACTGGACCTGGCATTACCGCAGCTGCTGGCATGAGACGTGCCCTCCAATAGATCCTTGTAAAAGAATTTAAAGTGTACTCATTCAAATTAGAGAGACAATTTAAATAAAAAAGAATAGACCTGCCTCCACCGCAGAGGGGGCTCGCTTGACCCACCAGCGGACAGGCACCAGTATTGGGAGAGGGGGGCTGGCCGTCAGGGTCCACCGCAGCTCTGGCACAAACCCGGCGACACGCATGGCGCATTGGCAGGAACGGACTGGCTGTGTCGGCTTGGCACTTTTTTGGTTTTAGAAGGGCATGACATGTCTATATCTGTGTCTCCTCCTCCTTTTACTCCTCCACCTCTTTTCTTTTCTCATGACTATATGTACTTGTCACTTTTCCATGTGTTAGTTGTGTCTTGTGAGCAATTTGTCAGCTTTTGGACACCTTTGAAGTGTTTTCTATGTGTTTTCTATGTGTTTCAATGTGTTTTGGTTTGCCTGCCATTGGTTTTAACGGTGTTCGACGGTGTTCGACGAACTATTCATCGAACAGTTAGTCGAACACATGGCTGTTCGGCGGACCGAACCCGAACTCGAACACTACGGGGGTGGCTCATCACTAGTCTTCAGTGCTGCTGGATCAATCCTGACAGAAAGAAGGACACGGCTGTCGACCCAAAATGTAGGTGATCTCACCTTCATTAAAATGAACCTTGCCTGGGTTTCAAAGGATTTTGTACGACCTTCCCCTGATGACACATAGGTTGCCAGCAAAATGGATCACTTTGTCCTCCTCTTCCTCCGACTTCTCCAATTCCTCCATTTGCAGCTGCTGACCGTCCAGCCTACACCTCAACATATGCCAATTTTTCCACCTCCCTAACTGGGCTGTACCCCTCCAGGGCTGGCGTCAGCACCTGGCGAACTAGGGCAAGTGCTGGGCTCTGAGAAGGTGGGGGGCCCACTGGCCGTCAGAGACACCGGTGTACTATGAGGGGCCCTGTGCCAGTGCCGGCGCCCATGAGTGTGCCCCCCCTGCTTGCTTAGGGCCCCAGCACTTGCAATACTTACCTCTCCTGCTCCACCGCTGTGACGTCTTCCACGTTTCCTGACAGTGACATTCAGGTCAGAGAGCGCAATGATGTCACGTCTGTCCGCCCTGTGCCTGAACAGTAACAGTGCAGAGAGCTGGAAGATGGTGACGCTGAGGAGTCAGAGTAGAGCAGTGCCCAGCGAGGAAAGGTATTTAATTTTTTTAATGGTTGGAGCAATATATGGGGAGCATTATACACTGTAGAATTATATATGGGGCCCATCATACACTTGAGCATCATAAATTGGGCCCATTATACACTGGAGCATTATATATGGGTGCCATCATACACTGGAGCATCATATGTGGCCCATTATATATGGAGCATTACATAGGCCCATCATACACTGGAGCATCATTCATGGGGTCCATCATATACTGAAGCATCATATGGGGCACATTATATATGGAGCCCATTATATATGGAGCATTATATATGGGGACCATTATATTTGGAGCATTATATGGGCTTATCACACACTGGAGCATCATATATGGGGCCCATCATATACTAGAGCATCATATGGGGTTCATTATTTATGGGGCATCATATAGGGCCCTTTATATATGGAGCATCATATGGAGCATATATGGGGCCTATTCTGTATAGAGCATTATATGGAGCCCATTCTATATGGCGCACTATGTGGTGCCCATAATACTGTATGGAGGACTATACTGTCCGGTATTTGAGCTGTTGTAGAATTTACAATAGATATCACTCAAGTAATGTAAGAAGTGAAGTATTTGGCATTGTACTATACCTATATTTCTCTGCCATATCGGAGCATCATGAATTGTGGTATGTATTAAAGGGGCCCACTGAGACTCTTTCGCCAGGGGCTCACAAAAACCTGGAGCCAGCCCTGCCCCGCCCACAACTTTAGCCAAATAACCCCCCAGTTTTCAATGCGTAACTATTATTATAAAGTAAATTAAGGTTGACAAGCTTAAGTAATAAGAATTTATGTATTGGCATTGAAATGGGCACTGTAGATGTGTTTACTGTCCTCCACTCACTGCCGACTTTTATTCCCCATTAACTTGTATTTACTCCGACTCGACCTTTTCCGTTAGTCGGCCGACTTCGTTCGACTTAACTTTTGGGAAAATCGGGTGGTCCGAAACCCGACTCGACCCTCCTGGAGCCAAAGTCGCTCATCTCTATGGGGAGCATTCATACCTCCCAACCATCCCAGATCCAGCATGACAGTCCCGATTTTAGGAGTCTGCACCGCTGTCCTGGCTGGGTGCTTACTTTTCCCACGGACACAGGAGCACACAGCGGAGCCCCGAGGAGCACCTTAAAATTCGCACGTGACATTCCACCGGAAGTGATGTGCAGGAAGCTGACCGGAAATGAGGTAATTTCGGGGGGAGATTGGGACGGAACCATGGAGGCACTTCAGGGAATACTTCAGATCCATCACCGTGTCCTCCTCCAACAGTGTGGACAGCTCGATCGCCTTGGAATCAGGGATGTCGGCCATGTGAGCTGATCATAATATGTCCTGCATCAGGAGCCTCAGGTGGACACTACAATGGGAGCCGGGCTGCTGTAGTATCTTTTTCTTTCTCTCTCTGTTTCTTTCTCTTTCTCTGTTCTTTCTTTCTCCCTCTAATCTTTCTTTCTCTCTGTTTCTTTCTCTTTGTTCTTTATTTCCCTCTCTAATCTTCCTTTCTTTCTCTCTCTGTTTCTTTATCTCTCTGTTCTTTCTTTCCCTCTCTAATCTTTTTCTTTCTCTCTCTGTTCTCTTTCTCTCTCTGTTCTTTCTTTCTCTCTCCTTTCTTTTTTCTCTCTGTTCTTTCTTTCTTTCTCTCTTGTTCTTTCTTTCCCATCTTTCTTTCTCTCTGTTCTATCTTTCTTTCCCCTCTTTCTTTCTTTCTATGTTCTTTCTTTCCCCTCTTTCTTTCTCTTTGTTCTTTCTTTCTTTCCACTCTTTCTTTCTCTCTCTGTTCTTTCTTTCTCTCTCTGTTCTTCCTTTTTCTCTGTTCTTTCTTTCTTTCTCTGTTCTTTTCCCTCTTTCTTTATCTCACTGTTCTTTCTTTCACTCTCTGTTCTTTCTTTCCTCTTTCTCTCTCTGTTCTTCCTTTCTCTCTCTCTGTTCTTTCTTTCTCTCTGTTCTTTCTTTCTTTCTCTCTCTCTGTTCTTTCTTTTTCTCAGTACCAGTCAGTGCGTCCATAGTACCAGCCACTGTGCCCTCAGTACCAGTCAGTGTGATAAGCAGTGTTAAATGGGTGCAATTGGGGCGTGGATATGGGTGTGGCTAGTTGTGAAATGGGTGTGGTCGGGAGGTGGCCTAAAAGTTGTCGCAGGGCAGAATGAAGCACGGGGGCCAGAATGGAGCACGGAGCTCGTGTGTATAATGTCACCGGTGATCACTGTATTACCTGTACACTGACATTGTATACAGAGATACTGTGTATAATGTTACCGGTGATCACTGTATTACCTGTACACTGACACTGTTCTGAATGTTTTAGAAATGAATTCTGAGCAGAAGCTCCCTCTGGTGGTTACAAACAGTACTGAACTATTCAATGAGGATTGACAATCAGGAATCACAGACTGGCTGGATATAAGGGAGGTTCCCTCCATCATGGTTGCCAGTGATCAATTGTTCTTGTCTCAACGTTGTTTCCTGGTTCACTTGGAAGCTTGCTGAGTCTTGCCTCTTCTCCTGCTCTCAGAAAAGATATTTTCTGTTTTTTGTTTTTGTGCTTACCATTTGCATATTTCTCTGCATTTCTGTAAGGTTAGCCAGGTCCCCCCCCCGGGGGCTTGGGTTCCTCTCAGTTCCTCTGGAGCCACTGTTATTTGTTCATTTGCCTTTTCCAGTTTTTTCAGTGGCTGCGGCTTAGTTTTGTTACACCAGAGAACTAATTTAGGTGGTAGAGGTCGTGTGATCTCAGGTGTTTTTGCAATTAGTAGCGTTGGCATTTTTTAGGGTTTTTTTGGATTGCAGTGAGTATCCTTCCTATCCTTTTCTGTCTAGGCAGATTGGGCCCCAACGTTTGCTCATACTATTTTCTGTCTGTGTATGTATTTCCTCTTGTCTAACCGCCATTACATGTTTGGGGGCTTCCTATGTTCTTTGGGGATCTGCTCCGGGGCAGATAGCTTTCCTCTTTCTATCTTTAGGTGTAGTTAACCTCTCAGGCTGTGACGAAGCATCTAGGACCAACGTAGGAACGCTCCACGGCTGCCTTTAGTTGTGGTGGTTAGTCAGGGTACTGCAATCCAGTAGATTCCAACCTCTCTGGTGCATTGCCGTTTTTGCCTGCTCTCCTCAGCTACCAAATCATAACAGTATCACCGGCCTAACTGAAAATTATATGGTACTCACAGAAGGGAAAAATAGTAAAAAAGAAAAAAAAAAGGGGAGTTGTCAGAATTTTTTTTTTTTCTCTGTTGCATTTTTTCCCTCTTTTTCTCTGGGTGCTGAGGAGGAATTTTTTTTTTTCTCTCAATGGAGTTTGCACAGTTGTCTGGCCGTGTGGATCAGCTTGCCACTGAAGTTTGGAGTATTGCTACCTATCTTGCAGGGTTGCCGGTTGTGGAACCTAGGATCCCCATGCCAGATTTGTTTTTGGGGATCGAGCTAAATTTCTGAATTTCAAAAATAACTGTAAGTTGTTTTTTGCCTTAAAACCTAAGTCCTCAAGGAACGCAGCACAGCAGGTTCAAATTGTCATCTCTCTCCTGCACGGCGATCCTCAGGATTGGGCTTTTTCCCTGACACCTGGGGACCCTGTTTTGAGTAATGTTGATGCGTTTTTTCTGGCTCTGGGGTTATTGTACGATGAACCTAATGTCACTGATCAAGCTAAAAAAACCTTGTTGGCATTAAATCAGGGGCTTGAGGACGCTGAGTTGTACTGTCAGAAATTCCGAAAGTGGGCAGTCCTGACCAAATGGAATGATGATGATTTGGCAGCCCTTTTTTGGAAGGGTCTGTCAGAGAATGTAAAAGATGTTATGGTGGGTTTCCCTGCTCCCTCTGGTCTCAATGATTCGATGTCATTAGCGATTCAAATTGACAGACGTTTGCGTGAGCGTAGAGGTATTCGTGAAATAGTGTTGCCTTGTGAACCAGCTTCTGAACCCATGCAGTGTGATAGAGTGGCTTCTGGGGCACAGCGTCATGAGTTTCGAAAACGCAATGGGTTATGTTTCTACTGTGGTGATGCCTCTCATGCTATTTCAGTCTGCCCTAAGTGGGGAAGACGTTTTGCACGCTCAGTTGTCTTGGGTAGTGTTCAGACTAAATTTCTGTTGACTGTTACCCTGATTTGCTCCCTGTCCACATTTTTCTGCTCAGGCTTTTGTTGATTCGGGAGCAGCTATTAGCCTGATGGATTTTGATTTTGCTAAACGTTGTGGGTTTCCCTTGATACCCCTATGAAAGTATATTCCCCTACTGGGGATTGATTCTACCACTTTGGCTGAGAATAAACCCCAGTTCTCTACTCAGGTGATAATGAGAGTTGAACCTGATCATCAGGAGAGTTGCAATTTTTTGGTGCTGTATAATCTGCATGACATTATTGTACTAGGTTTCCCTTGGTTACAGTCTCATAATCCTGTTTTGGATTGGAAATCTGCGTCTCTAACCAGTTGGGGCTGCCAATGTGTTAATGCCAACACTCCTGTTTTTTCTGCCTCTCCCCAGGCTCAGGATGTTCCTGACTTTTTGACTGATTTTTCTGATGTGTTTAGCGAAAGTAAATCTGCATCCATAGGAGCTATGACTGCGCTATTGAATTAGTGCCTTGTAGTAAATTCCCTAAAGGTCGCCTTTTTAACTTGTCTGTACCTGAACATGACGCTATGCGATCTTATATCAAGGAGTCATTGGAGAAGGGTCATATCAGACCATCCTCTTCACCCTTGGGTGCCGTTTTTTTCTTTGTGGCCAAAAAGGATGGTTCATTAAGGTCGTGTATTGATTATCGTCTCTTGAACAATATCACTGTGAAATATCAATATTCGTTACCCTTGATTTCTGACCTGTTTTCCAGGGTGAAAAGTGCTACTTGGTTTACCAAGCTTGACCTCAGGGGGGCGTATAACCTTATTCGCACTAAGCAAGGGGATGAATGGAAGACGGCGTTTAATACCCCAGAGGGGCATTTTGAGTACCTAGTGATGCCCTTTTGGCTCACTAATGCTCCTTCCGTCGTCCAGTCCTTCATGAATGACATTTTCAGGGATTTTGTGGATAAATTTCTGATTGTTTATTTGGATGATATCTTGATTTTTTCCAATGACTGGGACTCTCATGTGAAACATGTTCGGACTGTGTTCCAGATTTTGAGAGAGAATGCTCTGTATGTGAAGGGATCAAAGGGACTTTTTGGCGTACAGAGGATCTCATTTCTGGGATTCATTTTGTCTCCATCTGTTATTGAAATGGACCCGGTCAAGGTTCAGGCCATCTCTGATTGGGTCCAACCTACTTCATTAAAGGCTCTTCAGAGATTCTTGGGTTTTGCCAATTTTTATCGTAAATTTATTGGTAATTTCTCTGTTATTGTTAAAACCATTGACTGATTTGACCAAAAAGGGTTCTGATGTGGTGAATTGGCCTCCTGAGGCAGTCTCTGCGTTTCAGGAACTTAAGCAGAGATTCACTTCTGCTCCTGTTCTACGGCAGCCTGATGTTTCTCTGCCATTTCAGGTGGAGGTTGATGCCTCTGAAATTGGGGCAGGTGCCGTTTTGTCCCAAAGAGATCCAGAGACCTCTAAAAGTAACCCTTGTGCCTTTTTCTCTCGAAAATTTTCTCCAACTGAACGTAATTATGACGTGGGTAATCGGGAGTTATTGGCCATGAAGTGGGCTTTTGAAGAGTGGAGACATTGGCTGGAGGGAGCCAAACATCAGGTGGTGGTCCTCACGGACCATAAGAATCTGATTTATCTGGAATCAGCCAAGCGACTTAATCCTAGACAGGCCAGGTGGGCCTTGTTTTTCACACGTTTTAATTTTGTGGTTTCCTTTCTTCCTGGCACTAAGAATGTTCAGGCGGATGCCCTCTAGAGGAGTTTCCTTGCGGACTCTCCTGAGTTATCTGATCCTGCTGTTATTTTGAAAGAGGGTGTAGTTCATTCCGCCATCTCGCCCAATTTGAGACTGGCTCTGGAGGGGTGTCAGGAGGATAAACCCGAGCGCTGCCCTATTGGGAAATTGTTTGTCCCAGACTGGTGGAAAAAGAGTGTGATGTCTGAGATTCATTGTTCCGCGTTGGCCGGTCATCCCGGAATTTTTGGTACCAGAGACTTGGTGAGTCGGTCCTTTTGGTGGCCTACTTTGTCTCGTGATGTCAGGGAATTTGTGCAGTCCTGTGGGACTTGCTCTCGCTCCAAGCTTTGCTCTCGCTCTAGTGGTTTGTTGATGCCATTGCCTGTGCCCAAGAGACCATGGACCCATATCTCTATGGATTTTATTTCCGACCTCCCTGTTTCTCAGAGAATGACCGTTATCTGGGTGATTTGTGATAGTTTTTCCAAAATAATACATCTTGTGCCATTATCTAAGTTACCTTCCTCCTCCGAATTGGTGAGTTTGTTCCTTCAGCATGTGGTTCGGTTACACTGCATTCCTGAGAACATTGTGTCTGACAGAGGAGTCCAGTTTGTTTCCAGATTTTGGAGGACTTTTTGTTCTAAAGTTGGTGTTCAATTGTCTTTCTCCTCGGCTTTTCATCCTCAGACCAATGGACAAACTGAGAGAACAAACCAGACATTGGAGACTTATCTGAGATGCTTTGTGTCTGCTGATCAAGATGACTGGGTCTCTTTTTTGCCTTTGGCTGAGTTTGCTCTTAATAATAGGGCTAGCTCTGCCACTTTGATGTCTCCATTTTTCTGCAATTTTGGGTTTCACCCTCGATTTTCTTCGGGACAGACGGAGGCTTCTGTCTGTCCGGGTGTTGACTCTGTTGTGGAGCGTATGCAGCAGATTTGGGACCAGGTAGTGGAGAGGTTGTCCCTCTCTCAGGGGAGGGCCCAGCGGTTTGCCAACCGGCATAGGACTGATGGTCCTCGGTTTGAAGTGGGGAACTTGGTCTGGTTGTCCTCAAGAAATATCCCTATGAGAGTTGCATCTCCTAAGTTTAAGCCTAGGTTCATTGGACCTTATAAGATCATAGAGATTCTTAATCCTGTTTCCTTTCGTTTACTTCTTCCAGGGACAGTTAAGATCCATAACGTGTTCCACAAGTCCTTATTGAAGAGGTTTGTCGAGCCAGTGGTTCCTATGGCTGCACCTCCTGACCCTGTTTTGGTTGAGGGCAATCTGGAGTATGTGGTTAAGAAAATATTGGATTCTCGTTTTTCTAGACGGAAACTCCAGTATTTGGTTAAGTGGAGAGGTTATGGTCAGGAGGACAATTCTTGGGTGTTTGCTTCAGACATCCATGCTAGGAGACTGATCCGTGAGTATCACAGAGCTCATCCTGACGTACCTGGTTGCACAAATGAGGGTTCGGTGACCCTCCTCAAGGGGGGGAGGTACTATTGTGAATGTTTTAGAAATGAATTCTGAGCAGAAGCTCCCTCTGGTGGTTACAAACAGTACTGAACCATTCAATGAGGATTGGCAATCAGGAATCACAGACTGGCTGGATATAATGGAGGTTCCCTCCCATCATGGTTGCCGGTGATCAATTGTTCTTGTCTCAACGTTGTTTCCTGGTTCACTTGGAAGCTTGCTGAGTCTTGCCTCTTCTCCTGCTCTCAGATAAGGTATTTTTTGTTTTTTGTTTTTGTGCTTACCATTTGCATATTTCTCTGCATTTCTGTGAGGTTAGCCAGGTTCCCCCCCCCGGGGGGCTTGGGCTCCACTCAGTTCCTCTGGAGCCACTGTTATTTGTTCATTTGCCTTTTCAGTTTTTTCAGTGGCTGCGGCTTAGTTTTGTTACACCAGAGAACTAATTTAGGTGGTAGAGGTCGTGTGATCTCAGGTGTTTTTGCAATTAGTAGCGTTGACATTTTTTAGGGTTTTTTTTGGATTGCAGTGAGTATCCTTCCTATCCTTTTCTGTCTAGGCAGATTGGGCCCAACGTTTGCTCATACTATTTTCTGTCTGTGTCTGTATTTCCTCTTGTCTAACCGCCATTACATGTTTGGGGGCTTCCTATGTTCTTTGGGGATCTGCTCCGGGGCAGATAAATTTCCTTTTTCTATCTTTAGGTGTAGTTAACCTCTCAGGCTGTGACGAGGCATCTAGGACCAAGTAGGAACGCTCCACGGCTGCCTTTAGTTGTGGTGGTTAGTCAGGGTACTGCAATCCAGTAGATTCCAATCTCTCTGGTGTATTGACATTTTTGCCTGCTCTCCTTAGCTACCAAATCATAACATGACACTGTATACAGAGCTCCTGTGTATAATGTCACCAGTGATCACTGTATTATTTGTACACTGACTCTATATTCAGAGCTCCTGTGTATAATGTCACTGGTGATCACTGTATTACCTGTACTCTGACACTATAAACAGAGCACCTGTGTATGTCACTGGTGATCACTGTATTACCTGTACACTATACACTATATACAGAGCTCCTGTGTATAATGTCACCTTTTATCGGCGCCATCTTGTGACTTCAACTTATGTCTGCGGGAAGTCAGAAGTAGCAGAAACCCTCTTTCAGGCCACGTTCACACATTCAGTATTTTACCTCAGTATTTGTAGGCCAAAACCAGGAGTGGAACAATCAGAGGAAAAGTATAATAGAAACACGTCACCACTTCTGGATTTCTCACCCACTCCCGATTTGGCTTACAAATACTGAGGTAAAATATGTACCAAATACTGAATGTGTGAATGTGGCTTTAGGCTGATTTCACACATCGTGATATTTCCGGTAACCGGAAAATCCGTTAGTGGAGATATCCGTGTCCGTGTGTGTAATACCTGTGGCAACTGTGTGCCGCATCAGTACCACACGGACGGCCGCCGGGAAAGAAGCACTACAGTAAGCACTGATCCCCAGCCAAGGGTGCACCTAAAATGAAACAAGTTGATTACTTCGCCTCAGGCAGCATTGAGTTCCTGAAGAAGTGTAAAGATCGATGTTTCAAATATATTCCTATTTAAAAGTGTATGTATTTTACATGTGCGTCAGGTTAGACTTGTAAAGAGTAAACCAGATTTTTTTGTACTGATTTTACTACAGGGAGGGTGGCGGCATTTTGCAGTTCGCCTCAGTCAGCAGTAGAGTTGAGCGATACTTTCCGATATCCAAAAGTATCGGATCGGAATGGTATCGCCGATACACACAAAATATCGGCGATACCCGATACCGATACCGGAAATCCAATGTAAGTCTTTGGGAACAAAATATCGGAATTAAAAAAAAACCATTCTTGCCTTGTGGATAATTGTACATGAAGGAAAACAACAAAGAGTAATGTAGAATGTATTGGGGGAGGTTGAGGAGACATTAAAGGCATAGATGTTTAACCCAATCCAATGGAATAGCATTAATATATATTTTTTTTAAATAAGTTCGGATTGACGAAGAAATTGACAATGTTGTTAACCTTTTTTCTATTTTGGCAAATATGTATGTTTCAAAACTTCCATGCTCTTCACCTTTTTAACTTTTGCCACAATTTCTCCTTCATAATCTTCAGCAGCATCATCTTTGTCATCAAATTATTCTTCATCTTCATCTTCTTTATCTTCTTCTTAAACTTCTTGCTATTCATCTTTTTGTTAACATTACTCAGATTGTTCTTATTAAACTATTATTCTTCTTCATATTAACCCATAAAGTGTAAAGTATAACCTCATTCTATGAATTTAATTTCCCTGAATTTAATTTCCATTTAATTTCATTTAATTTCTTAAATAATTCAGGGATGAGAAGAGAACAGGGTGGAGGCAGCAGGACTTTTTGCCGTACACACAGCAAGGGAACAGCTGACATTAGTGAACCCCAGTAACACAGGAGCAAGTGTTGACTGTGCTAACAGAACTTCCGAGCAACAACTGGCGGTGTTGGAGCCCAGGGTCAAGGAGGGTGTAGGCAGAGGTCTAACATGAGATGTTTGAAGTTAAATTTGGAGTTAGCAGCAAAATTTTTGCCAGACACCCAGCAGGGGAACAGCAGGCATTACTGAACCCCACAAACACATCAGCGATTGTTTTGATCTGTGCATCCAACACTTCTGATCAGGAACTGGCGTTGTTGAAGCCCAGGGTCAAGAAGGGTTTTAAATTTAAATATTGAGTTATTGCCTTGTTACGTGGCCATTGCAAATGTATGTACTTCAAACTATAAAAAATGAAGTTTTACTAGGACAATAAAATGATGAATTTCAATTCCAAGAATAAAAATAAACACCCTTAAAATATAAATGCATATAAGCACATGGCAACAAGAAATGGAACAACACACCACCCAAAATTATTTTTTACAAAATATAGTGATGTAAATTTATGAATAAAAGTCCATTTTTGTATTTAGGAATGATGCGTAAGGAACGCTATGTTAAACCATAACATAGTGAAGACAATGGATTTTGTAATAGTCACTCATCATCATCATTACAAGAAATCTGTGACAGTCACACAGATTTCAATTATTTCACTCACGAAAATTGTTATTTCGGACAGCATTTATTACATGTCCAGCATGGACTCATCAAAGTGATGAGATGACGCAATAATGTACGATAAAAAAAAAAAAAAAACATTGTCACAATTTAAGTGGGTGCCTGCAAGTGGAGGTGAAACAAAGGCTACGGATAGCAAAGGTATATACTATGTCTGTTGCAGACAGTGGGCAGCCTCTGATGGGTAATGTCGATGTTATACTGTACGTCAATAAAGGCTGCGGCTGCAATCATGCATTTTTTGGCTTGTAGAATGTTGAAGAGGGTAAAAGCATGTCTGGTTGCGCAAGGCTTTATCCTGTAACAATACCTTCCTTGTGTGACGGGTAGGGTAGCGTGTGTCTATTATATGAGTGTCTCTAAAATGTGACTTTACGCAGCCTTATTCTGCCCTAGGGACGCAAAAAATAAGACAGCAGTAATCATTTACTGTATAAAACTCCACCTATGAGCAACAAAACAAGCACGTTCCCTCTTCCGGTTCCTGCGCTGACATGTGAGGAGGGAGTTTGGAGATGCTCCTGAATTTCTCCCAGGTGTCCAAGCATATCGGGCTGATAGGAGAGCATTAAAACCACCCCCGGTTGTGACTTAAATACGGTGAATCGAACCAGTGAAGAACTGTAGGTCGATGCGAACGAATGTGCGATCACATGACACACGTTTATAACCCTTGCTAGACACGAATAACTTTGTAGAATTTTGGAGACACCTGAACCCAGATGGCAGTGAATATTCCTTCTATTCGGTGCCACATGACTCTTGGTCCAGAAGAGATAATATATTGCTATCACAGGAGCTAGTAAGGGGAGTGGAAGAGGCAGATGTGCACAACGTAGCTATATCTGACCACGCGCCCGTATCAGTGACCCTGCCAGATATGGTTCAGATGGGGCCAGACCAAACTTGGCGCTTCCCTACCTATTTGTTAATGGATGAGAATTTTCGACATCAGGTGAAGCAATGGTGTTTGGAATATGTAAGTGATAATGGAGATAGTAGGGATAGGCCGGAACTTTTATGGGCAGCAGGGAAGGCATTAATGCGAGTGAAAACTAATAGGTTATCAGACAACGATAAAAAAGAAGATAGCGACAAACTACTCGCAGGCTAGCAGGATATTACGCGATAGCTACACGGCAAACAAGACAACTTCATCAACACAGGATAAAAATAGATGTAAGCAGGCTAAGGCTGACTTACACATATGGGTATATCGACGCGAGAGAAGCAGTAATATGAATTATAGAGCCGTGTATATCGTTATGGTAGCAAATCGAGGGAGACTATTAGCACGACTAGCGAAAGGAAATCACATTCGTCATCAACATATTACTGCGTTAACGAATAAACATGGGATCATGAACACAGACCCTCGAAGCATAATCACGATTCTACAAGAATACTACTCAGACTTATATAAGGTGGAACATACGGATAGTGCGGAGGGTAGACCTTTCTAGATGGAATACGGTTACCATCCTTCACAAATTATCAGCTTCTCCTTTTAAAAAAAACAATTGAGGTGACGGAAGTGACAGCGGCGATAAGTGACTTTAAATCGGGAAAGCTCCAGGACCTGAGGGTTTACAGCCAAATTATTAAAATTATTGAGTGAGGATATCCCGTCCACATTGGTAGGCACCTTCCATCATATATTGGAGACAGGAGGGTTGCCCATCCATTCAAACATGGCACACATGAAGGTGCTACTAAAACCCAACAAACCTTCAATCTGGCTGGATCCTATCGTCCATTCTCACTCATTGACCAGGATATCAAGCTTTTGTCCAGGATATCAAGCTTTTGTCCAGGATCATGGCAGATCGTTTGAGTAGCATTCTTCCTACGCTGATAGGGCCATCACAAGTGGCCTTTGTTAGACCAAGATCGCCCATGAATAACATTAGGAAAGTAATAGCAGTTGTAGATAAATATCGTTGTCTGACAACATCGAGTCCTGTCATGCTATCCTTAGATGGCGATAAGGCATTTGATAGGGTGAGCTGAAGTTGGTTGCCAATGGTCCTGGACAAAATTGCTGAGAGGCACGTTTATGACTTTCCTATCAGGTGTCTACGCCAACCCACAGGCACAAATACACAACATAGGTCACCTTTCGGCTACTTTCACAATACAGAGGGGAACTCCTCAGGGATGTCCATTATCACCTTTGCTCTTTTATATAGCCCTTGAGCCATTAGTTACACACGTGGAGGATAACACAGTATATGACGGTATAAAGGTAGGGGGTCGGCAGATCAAACTCACATTGTTTGCAGACGATATACTCATTTATATGGCACATCCCAAGACCATCTCAAAGGGCTATTAGACTGGATAAAATTTTTTTAACTAATTCTGTGGTTTCGCTTCAAGACTACAAGAGTGAAATTTTTCAATTGTTAAAGCCTAATCCTCGTGAGCTTTGGTGTGCTTACTGATGGGGGACAGAAGTAATTAAACCTTTATTTATAACATATCTGTGAATCAAAATAGGACGAGATTCTAGTTCTCCATACAAACTTAACTATGAACCCTAATTGGACAAGGTTGTACGTCAATTTTGGGGCGGTGGCATGATTTGCCCCTGTCTCTTCTGGGCCGTTGTCACCTTCTTAAGATGATTATTTTTGGAAGGCTATTATACCCGCTTCAGACTATTCCAATCCTGTTACGTAAAGATGATGTTTCACGGATAAAAAAAAACATTGACCAGATTCATCTTGAGGGGAAAACGGCCCAGAATAGCAATACGAAAAATTATGCATGCAGTAAAAGATGGGGGCCTGGCCGTGCCAACGTTAGGAGTTATAACTTTTCGTGCTGATCAGAGTGGGGAGAGATTGGTTTAAGGGGACTTAGTCCTACTCAGATGTATTGCTGGAATCTGGACTGACAGAGGGTTGTATTTGGCCTCATGTGTTGACACTGTGATTTGTAAACTCCTGGTCATAGTGATCAGCGCTACTACGTGATACAGTAATTGCCTGTAAGGCAACCAGACGAGCGCATGGGTTGTCTTCTCAGCTATCTAAACACATGCCTTTATGGGCTCACCCAGAATTCCCAGTGGGAGTGACAGACCGCGTTTTTGAGACGTGGCATACTAAAGGTATACATACAGTATTCCATCTCATGCACCTAAAAGAGTGTAGGTGGCTGACATCCAAGGAGATTATGAAAAATTCAATTAACCCCCTTCTCACTTTATTGAAACTCTACAAGTGCATTATTTCTACAGAAATCGCTGCGTAATATTATAGAAGAGGTGGTAAACAATTGATTTGACAAGATGGGAGATATATTTCTTCAACCAGACTGAAGTTTGCTCATGATTTTCCATGATTACTACGACCTGTGATGAGGTATAGTCACGTGATCTGGTCAGCTGATGTGTACGTCACCTGATGGTGTTTTGTAGGCCTAAAAACAAGGGATCTGTTGTAGTTGTTGTGTGGAAGGAAGGAGTTTGTGCTGGAGTAAGCCTGGAACATTGTTTTGTTACTGTGTGGCAGTGTGCACCAGGAAGCGAGTAACAGACCACCCGGAATGTGACCTGGCGGTCTCAGCTGACCTGCAGCCACTTAGTTAAGCCCGTCACAGAAGGTGGTCTGTGCCAGTGGTTCTCCAAACGGAGTGATTTATGTTCTGTTTTCATTTTGTTATATGGACTTTTTGTTGAACTCATGATTAAAATCACTGAACTTTGAAATAAAAAGGCTGTGTGTTTGCCTCATTACTGCGGCCACCCTGCCTACCACAACGGTTCCCTACAATTGGTGGAGAATGCGGGCAACGCAGTGGGTCAGGCTGTTTTTCATGCATGACAGTAAATGTCCTGGTTTTAGAAAGTGCACCAAAACCGCTGGATAACTGTCCGAAGATGGAGAACAAAGTAAAAATGCTAGTGGAGGCCATGGCGACAGCAACAGCAGGCTACACAGCAGCAACAGCAGGCTATGCAGCAGCAGCAGGCTATACAACAGCAGGCTATGTAGCAGCAGATATTTAATCGACAGCAACAGGAAACCAATAGTTTACTGATGCAGCACATCAACCAGCGCCGCAGACAGTAAGAGCTGCCCGGGGATGCCATGATGTCCGGAAAGCGGTGCGTACAGCGATCCGAAAGATGGAGCAATCAGATGACGTTGAGGTGTAGCTGGAGATGTTTGAAGGCGTGGCTAAAAGGAGAGACTGCCCCGGGACCAGTGGGCCGAGATCGTGGCTCCGTTTTTTACTTCAGACCCGCTAAAGCCTATAGGGAACTACCCCCCAGCAACAGGAGGACTATGAGAGCGTGAATGGTGAGATACTTGCACGTCTTGGGGTAAATGTTTTTCTGGCCCAGCGTGTACAACAATGGAAGTTTTCCCCTTCCGTGCCAGCTCGGTCCCAGTATTATGACTTGATACACCTGATAGAAAAGTGCTTTAGCCTGAGGTGTTGTCACCCCGCGCATATGCTGATCGTATAGTGACTGATAAATTCGGGCGAACTTTGCCCCACACCCTTCAAACAATGGGTTGGACAGGCAGCCCTACTGTGGTCTCCAAATGGTAGACCTCATTGAAAGATATGGGCCTACCAAGGAGATACAGGGAGAGACTACCGGAAGCTACCAATTAAATTCACCAAACCTTCACCCACAGCTCGGCGAGCAGAGACTTGAGGGCCGCCCAGGAAGGGTCGGGGAACGAAAGGTGCCCATAATCTGTTGGCGGTGCCAAGAACCATGACATGTGAGAGCTGATTGCCCCCCACCTGACTGAGCCCATGGACAAACAACTTTGGCTACTATCAGTCTCACTATGCATAACACATGTGTGCAGTGGTCAGTATTACCTTTGCCTTCGGTGGAGGAGAAAACATCTCTCCTATAGAAGTGTTAGTTTGGGAGATGGAAGATTTGCCACCGGGACCAGAATTGTATACTTAAATGTGTCAGGTGACAATTTTGGTACGGCGCAACTCCGTGACCCTACGTTGAGTCTTTTATTGGGGATAACATTTTGTTTTGTAACTGATCATTCCCCTGTGACTGGCAGTGTTGTAGCCCAGGGAGTAGAGTTCAGGTGGTAGAAAGATGAACATAACAGGAGACATGGAAAATGTTGGCAAACAGTTATTTAATCTGAAAAACGGGCAGGCAAATTCAGTGAGATCCATGCCTTGTTCATTTTCAGAAAAGTAAGCGGTCTACATTCTCTGAGGATAGTCGCATGCGACGGTCTGTTAGTACACCACCTGCAGCACTAAAGACGCGCTCAGATAATACACTGGCAGCAGGGCAAGCCAGCACCTCCAATGCTACTGGCTAAGCTCTGGCCATGTATCCTGCTTAGAGACCGAAAACTTGAAAGGGAAGGCCATGTGGGGTACACTGAGAGGGAAAGACATGTAGTCTGTCACCTCTTACGTAAACGTTGCCTCATGGTGAGTGGAGTGTCCGGATGGTGTAGACATTGGTGGCGCTGACACAAACTTCGCCACATTTGTAACATACTGCTCTTGCCCTGTGCAGAGGCCTGCTTGTGTCCCTCTTTTTGCAGGGTGTCTCCACTGCTCGACCACAGAGAAATTTTTTGTAAAGCAGTAGCGCCCGCAGTGCTCTCGGCTGGAATGGAGAATATTATGGTTGCACCAGTCTGTTTGGTACTCCCCATTTTCGCTCCCGGTTCAACGGTGTGATGAGGCTTTGTAAGTTGTCCCGCTAGGAGGGTTAGGAGGTGTACACCCAAAAAATCTGATGTGGTGAGAATGTGGGCGATGCGGCGGTCTTTTTCAGGCACTGCAGCATGAAAAAACATGGGCAGACCCAAAAATGCCCAAAAAAATTTTTGGGGAAAAGGGTTCATCTCTGCCTCTCTGCATCGCCCACCCCCCCTTAACAAAGACTAGAGCGTTGGTACCCCCCGTAGGCAAAAACCAACGTCGCTCTTGTTTGGGGGGGATTCCAGCCCTCCTGCGCTGTGTGGTTTCCCGATTCCCCTTGGGAAAATTTAATTTCGGGGCCCCCGTTGACGTTTCCCCCGGGGTGTCCTTAACTTTCGCAACGGGGAGCGTTCACGGGCCAGTGGAGGTAACCGGGGGCCCCCCGCGGATGATTTGGGGAAATTTTAGTAAGAGGGGGGATTTCAATGTGTACGGGATGGATTCCTCAATCCTTGGGGTTGGAAAAACGACGGGCCCCCCTCGCAAAATTGCCCCGGTCCAAAATTTTTCCCCAAAGGAGTGAGGGAAAGGTATCGTCCCGGCCCCGGGGGACGGCCCCGGGCTCGGGGGGAGGGGACCTTCAGACGGGTTTAGTACCATGTTTAAGTTTCCCTCACATTTTTTGCAGACCGGGGACGGCTTGCGGGAAAAAAAAAGGGGGTTTGGCACTTTAAAAATTGTGGAGCCAAGCCTTAAGTTAGGGAAAAAAAAATGTCATCTCCCCCCCCCCTGAAGAAAAAAAATTTAAAAAGGGGGCCAGGGTTTTGCAATGCCAGCTTCAGGGGCGTCTCGGGATGGTTTGCCGAGAAAGGGCCCCTTTTTTTCCCCCATCCCTGGTCCCGGGGGGGTTTTTTGGGCCTGGGGTGTAAAAAAAAAAGGGGGAATTGCGGGTGGGTGGTAAAATTTTTTTCCCCGGGAAAACAGTGAGGGGGTTTTTCCAGGGGCTCCTGTAGGAAGAAAACCCCAGCTGTGTGGAGGAGGAAGGGGCCCCCAACCCCCCCTGAAGAGAAGGTGCGCGTGGGTTTGGGCCCTTTCATCTCCAGTGTTTTCTTTGTAACTCAACTACTTTTTGTCCCACATTTTTCCAAATTTGGGGATTGGGGTTACAAAAATTTTTTTACCTTTTTTTTTTTTTTTGCTTACACAGCTTAATTTAACATACCCAAAAACATCTGCAACTTCAAAAAAGGGGCCCGCAGTGAAGTCCGGGGACCCCCCATTTTTTTTTTTGGGAAGGAACTGCTCCCAAACCCCCAAACGGGGGGTTAAAGGCAACCGAGTCGCAGCTACCTCTCCCCCTGTTTGCCCTTGGGGGAAAATCCCCCCCTCAAGCTCTCCCACCCCCTTTCCTTTCCCCCTCACGCCATGTTGGGTCTTGGACCTCATTCACTCCCCCCCCTTTTCCCCCAACACTCGTGTTGGGTGGTTGGCCCCCCATGTCAAAAAAACTGAAACCTGATCTCATCATCATCAATGCGTTTGCGGTGGCGCCCCTGGGCCCCGGGTCCCCCCCCTTTTGTTTTAGAAGACCAGCTGTTGCGCATCATGCTATCCCTCTTCTTACATTCCGAATCGCTTGGGGGGGCCCCCCTTTTTCAAGCCAAGATTTGAAACAGAAGCAGGACCAGCTGGCTCCAGTTCAGAACTCTCTGATTTGCCTGGGAAATTTTTACGGGGGTGAACGAAAAATTTTGGGGTTTTAACGTGTTGGGCCCGGAGAGGAGGTGGAAGCAATTGAAGTCGATGATTGGCGTAGGGGTTGATTTTCCGCCCCCAAGAAAATCGGGTATGGGCCGATATTGCTGAAATGGGAAATTTCCCGATACTTAGTTCCGTTTTTTTCCAAAATATCGTATCCCGGAATGGTTTTTCCCAAAATTTCTTTGAGAGGAAATGTGTTTTTAGTCAGCCAATGGGCCCCCTTTTAAGGGGAAGGGGGTGTGGCACATCCTGTACTGCTGCGGTCATGTTAACTAAGGCTTGGCTTGTAAATTTGGGGCGAAAAAGATTCAGAATGCACTATAAAAGGCGGCCCCCGCCATTTTGCGTAAAAAGCTGTGAATCAGTTAGGGGGAAAAAACGTGCTCTTTGACTCTGAGGGGCAGTTAGAGATTGCGATTTAGTGTACTGTGCTTTAGGCAGGCTAGTTTACCCCCGGCTGTGTAAACTTCCCTTTTTCCTGCAGTGTTTTTTTAAAAGCTCTGCAAGGTGTGTGTGAGTGCAGGTGACGCTGCAGTTTGCTTGTATCAACGCTTCTGTGGGCCCTCTGCACGTGTAAATGACAACTTTTTTTTTTTTCTTTGTGTAATTCTTGCTGTCCATGCAATTGAAATAATTTGGGTGACGTGTTCATCCGTATACAATAAACCTTTGGGGTTTCAAAAATGAGAAGTCCCCAAAGGAGCCTTTTCACAGCAAATAAAAATTGTGTTTCAGTTTTTACTGCAGTCTGTGATTTTTTTTTTTTAGTGCAGTTTTCCCCTCCAGTTATTCCCCAAAAATGCTGCTTTTTCCTGCTGACGTCTGTCACTTTGGGGGATCCCTTTTAATTTTTTCAAAATTGCTGTGTTTTTCTATTTTTTAAATTTTCAAAAATCTATTTTTGTGACCTCTTCCAAACCCAAAAAACAAAAAATTTCTTGCAAAAAAATAGAAAAAACCCCAAAAAGGGCCCTTTTACAGCAAGTGAACAGTTGTGTTTTGTGTTCACCCTTTGTTTAGGGGTTTAAAAATTTTTTTTTTTGGAGTAACCCCTCCCCTTACTTTAACCACCGCACTGTACCTGCTGATGTTGTACGGTCATCCCCTTTTTAAATTTTTTTTAAAAATTTCTGCTGTTTTTTCATTTAAAATTTTTTAAAAAAAAATTATTTTGACCCCCTTTTTCCCCCCCAAATTTCAATACATTGCTTGCCCAAAAAAATAGAATCCCCCAAAAAAAGGGCCCCTTTTTTAGCAATAACAGTTTGTTTCGTGTTTTTTTCCCATCTGGGTTTAATTTTTTTTTAGGGGTGTAATCCCCTCCATTTCTTCAACCAGAGGTGACTCCTGAGTTTTGTCAAATGGCCCCCCCCCTTTTAATTTTTTAAAAATTGCTGTGCTTTTTCATTTTAATTTACAAAAATATTATGTGACGCTTTCCAAAAGGGGGAAAACGTTTTGGGCCCCGTTTGGGGTTGCAGCACATGGGGGTTTTCCCGCGCACCCTAGAAACGACCCCGCCCCGGGCCCCTTTTTCAAGTCAGTTTGGGTGTAACCCCCCAACCCCCGTTCCCCCGGGGCAATTCAAAGCCTCATCACCCCCTTGAACCCGGGCCCCAAAATGCTGGGGGCCCCCAAACCCCACTGTTGAAATCCAAAAATTTTTTCCCCCCCAGCCGAGGGGCCGCGCTGCTAAAGTTTTACAAAACATCTGTGGTCGGGGGCATTGTAGACCCCCCTGCAACAAGGGGGCAAAAGCGGGGCCCCCCACAGGGAAAAAGGGTGTATTTTCCAAAAAGGGGCAAGTTTTGTGACAGCCCCAAAAGGGGGTTTTTTCCCCAATGATGGGGAAACTAGTAATTTGGTGTTATTTTCCCCCAAAAATAGTTACTGAAAAAATAGTTCAAAAAAATTTGTTTTATTTTGGTTTTTTAGTTTTTCTTCCCCCCATCCCCCTGAGGAGCTGATAGGGGAAAAAAATCATGTGACCTTGAACTAAATAAAAGATGAACTCTGAAAAAAAATTTTTATTGAGAATGACTCAGGACACCCAGTTCAATCGATCCTTGCGAGCCCCATCCCAACATAATTTTGTGTATGAGGGGGTGAGAAGAAATTTAGCATCCCCCTTTTAAAAACCAGAACGGGGGTCAGTTTTAAAAATTTTAGCAAGACTGTTTTTGGGGTAAGGCATGAACACACCCCAAAAAACTCTCTCATACACACAATGACTGTTTGGGTACTGGTGTGAATTTCTTTTTTTATTAATAATATTATTATTTTGAAAAAGGTTTTGATGTTGGTATGCCTTGGAGGTGCTGGCTTGCCCTCGCCATTTTTTTTAAAAACGGTCTTTAGGGTGGGTGTGTCTAAAAAAACCCCTGGGCTGCGAATCCTCAGACAATGAAACCCGGGCTTATTTTTTGAAAATGAACAAGGCGGGGTCTCACCTGAATTTGCCTGCCCCTTTTCAGATTAAATAACTGTTTGCCAAATTTTTTCCCAAATCCCCCGTTTGTTCTTTTTTTTTAAACCCCCGGGAAAATCCCCCCCGGGGTACCCCCCTCCCAAATCAAGGGGGTGATCATTTACAAAAAAAAATTTTTAACCCCAAAAAATAGTAGCGAAAAGGGTCCGTGCCCATTTTAAACCCCGGGGACCTCAATCTACAAGCTGCCCCCTTTTTTTTTATGGGAAAATTTTGATCAGGAAACTAATGGGTGCCCCCCCCTTTAAACCCAGCCCCGAACAACAGGGGAACCCCGCCCTTTCCCCCTGACCACCCGGGTTTGGGCAATGAATTCTTTTTGAATCGGGTGTCCCCAAAAATGGTGCCCCCCACAGTCCCCCCTTTTTTTCCTTGTTTTTCCCCTTTCTTTTTTTTAACCGGCCCACCAGATCCATGGGTTTTCTCTAAAAAGGGCTCTAAAATTTTTAATGGACCAAAAAGGGGGATAAATGAGGCTGAGGACGTGTAAAGGCGCATGCGGGCAAGATTTTTTAATTTCCCCCTTTAAATTCTTGATAGAAAACCCCCCCCAGTAAAAAAACCTTGTAAATTCTGGGGGAGGGGGTTTTTTTTTTGGCACAAAAATTTTCCCCCCTACATGCCCCCTTGCGCTAATCCATTAAACCTCCCCCCTTTACTTCGGAGCGCAATTGCTAAAAATTTCAACATGTATTTTTAAACCCCCTAAGGGGGAAACTTGGGGTTTTTCTCTAATTGTTTAAAACCGTAGTGCCCCGGGGTGTTTGGGGGGTTCCCCCCACAACCAGTTTTAAATTTTTTGGGGTAGATCCCCCTAGGGGGGCCCCAGTTGCGCCTTAACAAATTTGTCACCCCCCACATTTAAGTATTAAAAATTCAGGTCCCGGGGGCAAATCTTCCATCTCCCCCCCAACACTTCAAAGAGAGGGTTTTCCTACTCCAAAAAGGCAAAGGTAATCTGCCCCCCGAAATGTGTTTTTTGCCTAGTGAGGGCTGATAGTAAAAAAAAAGTAGCTAACAAAGGCCACTTGGATCCCCCTTTAATGGGGAAAAATGTACTCAAAAGATTTTTGCATGACCCCGGCAAAAAACTTGATATAATGGTCAATGAGTGGAATGTACAAAGGACCCCCCCGATGTGAAGGTTTGTTTGTTTTGTGAAAATTTAAATTGGGGGAAAAATTTTAATGGCGGGGGAACCCCCCTGTCCCCATATATGATTAAAGGGGGCGTCCCAAAGGGGAGGGATATCCTATCTTTTTAAAAAATTTGGTTAAAACCCTCGGGGCCTGGAGTTTTCCCCCTATTTAAAGAAAAAATTTTCCCCCCTGTCATTCCCTCCCTCAATTTGTTTTTTTAAAAGAATGAAGTTTTTATGGATGGTAACCGTTTCCTCACAAAGGGGTTACCTCCGATATCCCCCTTTCCCCCCCTTTTAAGTTGGAGTATTTTGGGAATGGGTTTTTTTTTGGGGTCTGTTTCATGATCCATGTTTATTCGTTAAGCTGTAAAATTTGGGTGAGAATGTTTTTTCCCTTTTGCTGTTGTAATAGTTCCCCCCCTTTGGGTACCATAAAGATAAATCGGCTTTTAATTTTTACTGCTTTCTCTCGTCGATATACCCCAAAGGAAGGGCAGCCTTGCCCGTTTCAACTTTTTTTAACCCCCGTTTAGATTTTTTGTTTGCCCCGGGGGCCCATCGCGTATATCCCCCTTTGCTGGGTTTTTGTCGCAAAATTTTTTTTTACGTTGTTGATAAAAATTTTTTTTCCCCCTTCTCCCTTCCCCCTTTTTTTAAAATTTTTTCTATCCCGTTTTCCATTATCCCTTTTAAAAATTTAAAAAACCCTTGCTTCACGGATGTCGAACTTCTAACCATTAAAAAATGGGGGGAAGCGCCAAGTTTGGTTTGGCCCCCCTCCCCTATCTGGGGGGCCTGAAGGGCCCTGGTAAATTGCTCTTTTTCCCCCTCTGTTTTCCCCTCCCCTTAAAGTCCTGTGCTAAAATTTTAAAAAACTAATTTTGCCCCAAAAGTCTGTGGCCCGAAAAAATGTTTTTTCCCCTTTGGGTTTTTAGGTTGTCCAAAGAAAAAAAGTTATCGGTCTAGCAAGGGTTTTTATAAGTGTTCTTTTAGGCCTTTCCTTTTTTCACCGACCCCCCAGTTTCCTTTTTTTTCCCCCTTTTCCCCAAATTATTTGCCCCCCGTGGGGGGGTTTTTTCCCTCCCCCCATCCCCCGGGATATGTTGGGTTTACCTGGGGAAAAAAAACGGGGCTCCCAAACCCCTACCCTGTCGGGCCCCCGGAACCGTAAAGGGGGAATTTCTTGTTTTTTTTGGCATATGGATTTTTTTTACAGAAAATGATTATGCTGTTTTTTTTTTTGCTTTCCAAAGGGCAAAAAAGCGGGGTTTTTAAAAATTTTACAAAAAATTTTTTAAATAGAACACGCCCCAAAAACCCCGGAAAAGGGAAAAGGTTTTTGTTCCCGGAAAACCCCCCATTTTTACCCGGAAAAAGTGCTTTTAATTCATTTGGGACAAACGCTCTCTGGATTGGGGGGCAGTTAGAGAGCGTTTTGTGTATGGTTTTAGGCGGGCTTTTTAAACCAAAGGGGTTTTTTAAAATTTCCCCTTTTGCCTTGCAGTTTTTTTTTTCACAGCTCTGCAAGGTGTGTGTGATTTCGGAAACGGCTGCGTTTGCTGGCTTTACAAGCTTTTTGAGGCTCGACATGTCACCCCCCTCTTTTTTTTTTTTTTTTTTTTTTGTAATTTTGCTGTCTTTCCCAAAAAAATTTAGGGGAGTTTCCCCGTTCCTAATTGGAAAAAAACCCGTAAAGGGGGAACAAAAAGCCTTTCACAGTAGAGTTTGTTTCACTTGTTTGAGATTTTTTTTTTTTTTTTTGACCCACGAAAAAGTTATTCTTCAAATGCTGCTTGTACTCTGTGGGGTTTGTTTTTACCCCTCATCCTTTTTATTTTTCTCGAATTGGTGTCCGAAACAAATAGTTTTTTTTTTTGATCGAAATAAAGCAGGTCCCGGGGTTTTTAAAAGGTTTTTTTTTTATACGGTGGACGGGGCTCCAAATTCAATAAGTTTAAAAGGGCCAATCGGGCACCTTGCCGGGGGCCCCAACCCCCTTTCCCCCCCTTTATATAATAATAATTTTTTTATTTATTAGCGCCAACATTTCCGCAGCGTTTTTCCTTTTAACCCTTTTTCCCCACAAGGGAAACCGTTAACAATAAAAAATTTTTTGCAAAATCAGCCAACCCTGCTCGTGAGGTTAAAATTAAATGAGGGGGGGGAAAATAAAAATTTTCAGGGTGTATATATAATGGTTTCTTTCCAATGATGGTTTCCCGCCACTTGGGGGAGTTTAGGTGGATGGAGATAGTAAAAGGGCCCCAAAAACATTTTAAAAATAGACCCACTTTGGTTTTTAAAATTTATGGGCCCTTGAAAAATGGTTTTTAGGGAGCGCCTGAAACCGGCAAATTGTGGATAGCCCCCTTTTTTGTGGTTTTGGCTTCCCCGGGGTTTCGCACGGGGAGAAATTTTGGGGGTCGGAGTGGGAGGTCGGATTACGCAGAGGTTAGTCGAAAAATCATTTGAGAGCGAAAAGCGGTAGGGGGCCCCCAAAAAAAAATGGGGAGGGGATGAGGGGGGGCTGCACGTGGAGGCTTTGTGGTGGAACCCCCACTTTGAAATTTTGGGGGCCCCCAATGAATGGGCACCCCCGGGGGGGATGGCGGGAAAGGGAGCGTCCGGGGTACCGAAAACCAGAGGATGACCCCCCCGGCTTAAGGATGGGGGGGGGAGGGGTAGGGTAAAGGGGAGGCCAAATAAAAGGGGGGTTTCGTAGTCCAGGGGGAGTGGACAATTTCTACAGGAGGGGGTTTTTTTTGTTTAAAGGGGAAAAAAAGGGGGATTTCGAGTGTTTTTAAAGGGGTAGACGGAAATATTAACAAACAGGTCATCTGGAGAGACTTGCCCCCACCCCACTCAGGGTTTTCAGCCCCTTGTGAAAAACTAATTTTTGGCCCCGCAGTAATAAAAAAAAGTTTATGAGAAAGGGAAAATGGGGTTGACTTCACTTTGGTTTTGGGGGGCAAAAACCAAACCATGGTGGCCCTTAAAGGGGAAATTTCCGGCTGGTTGGAGACAACTCATTCCCCCAAAAAAAATCCCCGAAAGCTAAGGAGATGGTTGGTTTTTAACCCGAAGGAGTTTGCTCTTTTTTCTAGGGACCAACCACCCTGCTGGCCCCCTTTTTTTAAATTGTGTTGAAGCTTGCAAGGTTTAAAAGGGTTTTTCAGGGGAAATCTGGTTTTTATAAATTCTGTGTATTAAGTTTTTTTTTTAAAAAAAAAATTTTCTTAGGAATGTTAAAAAAATTTTTTTTTTTTTTTTTTTAAAACAATTTTTTTATGAATGTTAAAAAAATTTTTTTTTTTTTTTTTTTTAAAAAAAAGTTTTTTTGAATGTTAAAAATTTTTTTTTTTTTTTTTTAGGTATTTTGATCCCGTAGCAGTTGCTGATTTTGGGCTCTAAAACCCCCCCGAAAGGTTATGGGTTAGGGGGGGAAAATAAATTTTCGATGATTTAATTTAAAAATGTCTGGCCTTACACAGAAAAAAGCAATTTATGTTAGTTTTTTTTTTTAAAAAATTTTTTGGGGACATGCCCCTTTTCACTTTTATTTGATTTTTTTTTTTAAACACAAGTTTTTTAACTTTTGTTTTAAAATAGGTTAAAAGGTTAAATGTTTTTAAGATGAAAAAAGTAACTTTTAAAATTTATTTTAAGATTTTGCAAATTTTGGGGCACAATCGTCTTTGCCCCCCCCCCCAGGGGTAGCGGTAATTAAAGGACCCAGGCTCGCCCCCCCCTTTCCCTTTACCACTTCTCTCCCTTTGGGTGCCCCCTTTCAAATCCCCCAAAATACCAACCCCCTTTCCCCTTTGGAGACTTTAACATCCCATTTTAAAAAATATTCCAATCAAAAACATTTTTTTAGAGGGCCCCCTTTTTAATTTTTTAAAAACAAATTTATTTTTTGTGTAACGTGGGTGGTGCCCCCCACATTCCATCCATCCCCCCTCCCCCCAAAAAGGGGGGCCATCATTTTAAATAAACCCCCGTATATAAACAACGACTTTTTTTGCTCCCCCTCCCTTTTTTGATTTTTAAGGTTTTTTGAGCAGGGGCCTTATATTGCTTTAATTTTTTTAATTTAACGTTTTCATTTAAAACTTTTGTTTTTAAAATGTTTAAAAAAACGCGCTGCGGGGGAAAAAAGTTGGGCTATAAAAAAAGGTTATTATTTTAAAGGCCCCCCCCAGTAGTGGTGAAGTGAACGGGCCCAAATTTTTAGTTAAAAAAATGATGCAGCTGATTTTCCCTTATGTGGGGCTGCTCACACAACGGGTTCCCCAAAATGTAAGGGGGAATTCCACCCGGTGGGGGACGCAATA
>JARQOD010007514.1:0-27500 GCA_033576555.1 Oophaga sylvatica | reverse complement strand
TCACACTGTCCTATTAAGGGAACATGATCATCACAAAAAAATTTTTAAATCATTTTACCCCTGCCAGCGAAATTATTTTACATACAGAATAAAAGGGTGAAAGCCGCAATTTTATCAGGCCTTTTTCTTTTGCTTTAGTTGACCGCGGGTTTAATCCGCACTAATATCTTTGTCTTACTTTCCAAAATTAACCATATAGTTTTTTTAGTTTTCCCTTTACTTGTAACCCATTATCCTATTTACCCCTAAAAGTTTTTCTTTTTTTACTACATCTGAAAATTCCCGTGCTTGTTTGTTTTTTTTTTAATTTTTTTTGGTATTTAAACCCTTTTACTCTTGTTGCTATCCAGTCACAGTGGGCATAAAAGCCCCAAATCACTTTCATGGTCGCAGAGGAAATTTCCCTGTCTCTGTCAAAACTTAGAGTATCATCTGAAAAAGAGACTGTTTTTTTTTTCCCCAAAATTTCATGTTCTTAGGGGTGGTCTGCAGGCAAATCTTTTTTGCCATTAACCCTATCAATTTAGTCCCATAATTGGATATTTCTATTTTTTTTTCCCCTTTTGTTTTAAAAAAATTCTCTGTCGTTCCCTAACTAGACTATCTAGCAGCTAGTGTATTTTTTCTATTTCTGGTCGGGATGCGTTTTTGAGTATCCCCGTACATGCTTGGTATTCAATGAGCGTCTCAGGGGAAAAGGCTCCCCGTCCTGTAGTAGAAAATGCCTAATCTAATTGTGGGATAAACTCCTGCAGTTTCGGCACATTGGAAATGGAAAATGCTGTCTCAGCTATGGCGGGGTCACACATGGAGTGTGATGCGAGAAATCGCGATCACTGCGCCGGCATCGGAACCGGGGGTGTGCGACTGAAAAAAAATACATACCCTGCTTCGGTCCCCAAGTGCGGCCCGGGAATGCCAGGTATTAATGGAGAGGGGGCCGCAACACTCGCATGGTGACCCCGACCTATGATTTTTTTTTCCTAGTGCTAGGGAGGTGTGGGCCCCCTTTTTTTTGGTCAGTGTGAATGTTTAATTTATTTTGGGATGTACTGTGGGACAGCACCTTTAAAAGCGCTTTTTTTTTTCCTAACACACTAAAAAAAGGGGGGAGTTGAATACCCTCTGTTCTAATTTTTCTGCTAAACAAGAATCCTTAGGCTAAGTGCACCGTTTGCAGAAAGTTTGCAGAATATTCTGAGTTAAAACCGGACTTTTTCGCGGCAAAACGCGGGGTTTTTTTTTTACGGATTTTTGGGGGTTTTTGGTTTTCGGTTTTTTTGCGTGGATTTGACGCGTTTTTTCCGCGTTTTTTCCTGAAACTTTCTAGTCAATATATAGCGGGAAAAACGCTTGAATCGCAAAATTTTAAAGGCTTTTGGGTTTTTTTTCCCCCGATGCGTTATTTTGCGGAAAAAAACCCCATGTGCCAAAAAAAATTCGGAATTCTTCTATTTATAGGGGTGCTTAATACATGCATTTTTGACGCGTTTTTTCCGCGAAAAAACGCGAAAAAACGCTTTTTTTTGAACGTGTTGCCTTAGCCTCAATTTAGTTCTGGTGGCACGACAGTGGGTTCTTTTGGATTTTTGAGATGGTCTCCATCATTTTTCCTATCCGAAAGGTTTTGGGGCACTTGGGCATTAATAAGGGTTTTGTTAGGTTGTAGAGCTCAAAGAGGTCCCATAAATTCTAGGAAACTCTGGCTGATACAATGTGTTTTCAGGCAGTAGAGGCTTTGAGAACGCGACTCACAACTAATTTACAAACCATTTGATTTTTAGATTCACAACCCCTTTCCTTTTAAATTTAATGAGCAATGAAATGTGGCCAAAAATAGCACGGGCCCCCATGGGGACGTAAGCTCTCACTTAAACCATTCTGCGTTTTCCCGGGTGGGGAAAAGACCACCCATGTGTGACTTCCCCGGGTAAGGGTCAGGTGAAAATAGACTCTCCCTGTCCCGGGGTTTTTATGGTATTTTTATTATAGTTCCCCTGGCTTCACTACGTGACTATTTTCAGTCGGTCTCCCTTTCATCCCAGTTTCCCACGACGTCTCCGCCCCCTACACAAGTACTGTGACACAGAAATGTCCTTTATGAAAAATGGTACAAAAGATTAATATTCATTTACCACCAGAATATACCCTCCCCACTCCCCCACTACAGAGGGGGTGTAGAGGTAGAGCAAAACCCAGTCCTAGTACATATTGCATCATAATACAGCATCGGGAAAGGGAGTTGCAGCTACAGATTATATCAAAGCCCATACACCCCTATAGTTTCCCCAGCTGCTGTATTTTCTGGCCCCCTTTTAGGTCAGACAAAAGGTGTATTTTTTATTTTTTAAAACTTATTTTGCGCCATTATTCCGCTTTACAGACATTATCATCACTCTCCCCAAATTGGGGTTCACAATCTATTTTTTCCTGTTGTGGAGTGTGGAGGAAACCCTGGACATACCCGGAGGAACCACAAAAAGCACGGGGAGAACAAACAAAACTCCTTGCTTATGTTGCCCCTTGTAGGATTTGAATCCAGGACCCGAACCTGAAAAAAGAAACAGTGCTAACCACTATAACCTCCGCCCCCCCTTTATATTTAGTACGTTTTAAACCACTGAAAACCATGATTCCCTGTATATAGTACAGTGTAGCAACTGAGCCACTGTGTCCCCTGTATTGTATGGTGTAACCACTTACCACTGTGCTACCCTGTATATAGTACAGTTTAACCACTGTGCCCCATGCGGGGTGTATATAATACAGTGTTTTAATAAACTGGGGCCACCATTCAAACCTTTTATTTTAGTATGATGCTAACACTGTGTACCGGTTATAGTAAAGTGCAAACCCACTGAGCACCATGTTGCCCGGGTATGGAACAGTGCTAACCAATAGCCCCGTGCTACCTTTATAGTATAGTGCTAACCACTGGCCACTCTGCTACCTGTACTTTTAGTCCCATGCTAACCATTTAAAGCCCTGTGTACCCTGTATATAGTACATTAACCACTGAGCCACCAGGGCTGCCTGTATATATTTACAGTGTAATCATGAGCAACCAAGCTACCCTGTTTATATTACGTGCTAACCACTTACCCAACTGTGCTACCCTATATATAGTCAGTTTTAAACCACTGAGCCCCATGTTTACCCTGTATATAGTACTGTGCTGACCACTGAGCTACTGTGCTACCCTGTATAAGACAGTGCTAACCACTGACCCAAAACATGCTCCCCTGTATATAGTACAGTGTGCCACTGAGCTACTGTGCTACCTTGTTTTTTGAACAGTGCAAACCCAATGAGCCAACGTGCTGCCCTGTGTATAGTACAGTGCGGGACCACTGAGTCACGGTGCTTCCCATTTATATGAAAGGGAATTGATATGGAGAGGGAAGATGGAAACTCCCACCACCAGATGTAACCCCGGGCCAAAGCGGCAAACCTATCGTCAGAAAATATAGGCAGGACTAAACGAATAATGACTGGTAAAAAAGAAACAAGATGCCCGGGTTTTATTCCTATAACAGACAGAATATTCTAGGAGACGTTTTTAGGAAAGGGGCGGCACATTATATATTTTTAACTGCGGGCAGGACTTGGTTTGGGTGTGGGAAAATAGAACTAGAGATGAAGGAAAAAAGACTACTCACTGTTCTTTCTTTGCTGATATTCGTTGTCACTGGGGGGGACATCACAGTCCTGGTTTCTGGGAAAAACCCCTGTCAGAAGAGAAAGAAGGAAAATGGTGATAAAATGCAATATGACCCAACGTTCTTAACCAAAACCCATGAACACACCAAAAAAAAATACAATAAATTTTAAACCCCATTTATCAATGGGCTTTTTACCTTCTGGTGTTTTAGCAGGTTTCCCCTTTTACACAATAGAAAAAAATTTTTAAACAGCACTACAATAACTCTCCTAAAATCCATTCTCTCCAACATCAAACCCTCAAAAGACTCCGTGCCCTCAGCCCCTAGAAAAACTGAACGCAGCATTGTGATGTCACAGGCGTCAGAATGCCCGCCCGTGTTTATGTCAAACAGGTTTTCACAGAGCGTCTGAATGCCAGCTGTGGATGATGTATCAGTGATGTCAGAGCGTTGAACTGCCAGCTTTTGAGGATGTCATTTAGCATGTCCAGAGGTCTGACTGCCAGCTGTGATGATGTCATCAGTGATGTCAGAGGTTTAACTGCCAGGCTGTGGGATTAATCAGCGTTGTCACAGAGCGTTTAGAACTGCCAGTGTGATGATGTCAAACGCGGGGTAATCTGAATAAAAAGCGTAGATGAGCAATTTATATTTAACCCCTTAGTGACAGCCATTTTTAAGCTTAATTGACCGGGACAATTTTTATATCTAAACCACTGCACTTTATGAGGATAAACTCTGGAACTTTTTAAACGAATCGCTCATTTGAGGTTGTTTTCGTGACATATTTGTTACTTCATGATAGTGGTATAATATTCTTCGATTTTTTGGGAAAAAAACGGAAATTGGTAAAATTTTGCAATTTTAAAAACTTTAAATTTTTAATGCCCTTAAATCAGAGGTTATGTGACAGAATTTTTTCCTTAAAAAAATAACATTTCCCACATGTTTACTTTCATCAGCAAAATTTTTGGGGACCAAAATTTTTTTTTTTTACGAAGTTATAAGGGTTAAAAAGTTGCCAGCGATTTTTCATTTTTACACCAAAATTTAAAAAAAACCATTTATTTTAGGGACCACATCATTTTGAAGTCACTTTGAGGGGGTACAGACAGAAATTCCCCAAAAGTGCACCTTTCTAAAAACTGGGCCCTCAAGCTACTAAAAATCACATTGGGAAGTTTATTAAAACCCTTTACATGCTTAAACAGAACTGAATCAATGGGGGAGGAAAAAAAATTAAACATTTAACCTTTTTTTTTAACCCAAACATTTTACTTCAGAACAATTTTTTTTATTTTCACAAGTGTTAAAAGAGAAAATGATCCCAATTTGTTATGCAATTTCTCCTGAATACGCTTTTTACCCCATATGTGGGGGTTAAACCTCTGTTGGGTTTCACGGTAGGGGTGGGAAAAAGAGAAGGAGGCGCCGTTTGACTTTTTCAACACAGAATTGGCGGGGATTGAGATTGGACCCCATGTTGCATTTGCAGAGGCCCCGAAGTGCCTAAACAGCGGAAACCCCCACAAAGTGTTTTTGGAAACTGGGCCCCCCTAAGGAATTTACAACCTATACCAAGGCTAGCACTTTGCTGTAAAGATGAGAAAATAATACCATAGTGGCACTTTATAAGGGAAATTTTTAGTGCCAATAGTTAACCAGGGCAATGAACTTCGAGGGGGGTGGCACCCCCTGGTTCTAGGTTTGTACCACTGATTTTTACTGCTAGGGTATCTTTGATATACTGGATTGGCCTTACAGCTTTCCTTATTTTGCCTTTTTTTGCGCCCTATCTTTATGGTAAACTATTGTGAGTCAGGGCTACAAGCATTGGTGGGCGTTCTGCTATTATAACGTGTGTCACTATTTACATGTGTAATATGTGGTTGGGTTTTGTTTTCATGCCTGGTTAACTTCGTGGTTCCACCCCATTAGGGTTACCACTGTCGTCTCTTTGTACAAAGTCTTGTATTCATGATTTTATTATTGTTGTAATAAAGTGATTTATATTTTTTATGAATTCCTTGTGTGCATTTCCATTTCTTGGAGCTCCCCTAAGGAATTTGTCTAGATGTGGTGGTGAGCACTGTGAACCCCAAGTGCTTCACACAAGTTTATAACGTAGAGCCGTAAAAATAAAAAAGCATATTTTTTTTCACAAAAGTGATCTTTTTGCCCCAATTTTTTATTTTAACAAGGTAGCAAGAGGAATTTGGACCCCAAAAGTTATTGTGCAATTTTGTCTTGAGTATGCTCATACCCCATATGTGGGGGTAAATCCTCTGTTTGGGTGCACGGTAGAGCTCGAAAGGGAAGGAGCGCCGTTTGACTTTTAATCTCAAAATTGTGAGAGCGGATGCCATGTCGGGTTTGGACATGTGCCTAAACAGCAGAAACCCCCCAAAATTGACCCCATTTTGGAAACTACACCCCTCAAAGATTTTATCCAGGGGTATATTGAGCAATTTTAACCCACAGGTTCGACACAGAATTTGATAACATTAGGTCGCCATATTGAAAACGTTCATTTTTTCCACAAAAATCTTGTTTTAGACCTGAAATTCTCACTTTTGTCAGATTACATCAAAAAGTAGACCACACAACATCAAAAAGTGGACCCAAAATTTGTTACCCACTTTCTTATGAGCGTGGCGATATCCCATATGTAGTCAAAAATTTCTGTTTGGACAAAAATGCAGTGCTCAGACTGAATGGGGACAATGTGACAAATATGACTTTATTTGAAAATCCTTCCAGGAGTTATTACTCACAGAGGGAGGCATGCTCCTAAAAAAACATTGGATGATTATAAAATTTGATCTTGCTAACAAAACAGTTGTCCCGCATTGCGTATATTGTAGCAGAAAGAATAAACTGTACTGGAATGATGGGCAAAATGTGGAGGAAAATGCAGCCAACTATGTGGCAAAGCTTAGTTTGTTCCAAAGATGAAAGAACACCAGCAGGGCTGGCATGACAGACATTTTCAGAGACTGGTCGTACAACGTCCATTTAGCTCCATCAATCCCTTTATGAGAGACGAATGTGCCAATAGACGTGGTGCACCATAGCAAGCTCCCACCCGCCAAGGTGAAGACGCTATATGCCCAAAACAACCAATCCCCTACAGAATCTGTAAAGTATTGTCTGGAACCGAGGCTCAACAAGGACCATACAGTGAAGCCCATAGTGTAGAAGTACGCTACTTCCTCATTTTTTAGAAATCCTCCAATAAAATGATCATGCCCGTATCACCAACATAAATATAGTAATAGAAATGGAAGCCAAAGTTTTGTGTAGCAAGACAGTCGTAAAACAGTCAAGGTTAGATAAATGATCAAAAATGTTTGTGAGTAATCAAGTCCTAGAATTAATTTTCAGATGACCTGACTTTTCAGGAACATTTGTGGGGTCCACACTCTGGGGTGTACAGACTGGGTACGTGGACGAGAATTTTTTGGAATAGTAGTTTGGTATGTGATTGATCAAGTCCTAGGATTAGTTTTCAGATGACCTGACTTTTCAGAACATTTGTGGGGTCCACACTCTGGGGTGTACAGACGTGGTTACGTGGATGAGAATTCGTTGGAATAGTAGTTTGGTATGGGATTGATCAAGTGTTTGAATTAATAGAATAATATTATCGTTAGTAGATCCCATTTTACCCCATTCCACAATTATGTGTTCCAAATTACTCTACTGGGGCCTCTAAGCAGAAAATAAAATTATATAAAAAAACTAATAATTGTGGGTGGTGTGGTAGGTCTCAAAGCAGGGTAGATACAAAGGCCTGGTTGGATGGGCATGTGGGGCAATAGTAACGGGAATCACTCTGTTTGCCATGCTTCCTGCAAACCCGGCATAGTTTTTGAGATACCTTTGGGTGGGAGTGACAGGGTGAGGAAAATGGTGCTCTGTAAGTCTCCGGGAATCCTCAGACTCGAAGGCTTCCCCAGTGCCATTGAGTCAAACATGAGGCCCTCAATAATTTTTTCATGATACAAGAGGAATGTAAGGAGTCCTTGGGACTTTTTGTACAGGGACAAAACTGTGTATGTGGCCGTTTGGATAAGATAGATTGCCACCTTTTTGTACCAGGCCCTGGTCTTCTGTTTGACCAGGTATGGTTGCAGAACCTGGTGTGATAAATCAACGCCACCCATAAACTTATTATATTCTGTGACGCAGAACGTTTTTCCTTGTCCTGGTGGCACCCCTCTCTCTGAGCGTCAAAGTGGTGTCTGCATGCAGTGTGGTCAGCATGTAGACGTCCTTCTGTCATTTCCACTTCACTGCAAGAAGTTGGTCACTTGCGAGTGAGAATGACGCCCCCTTCTCCAAACGACTGGACACCAACTGTGACGGAAACTCCTCTCTGTTTTTCCTGACTGTCCCACAGGCCCCTGTATTTGCAGCGTGGGGGATTTATATAGGGGGATGCTCGTGTAATAGTTGTCGGTATATCACGTGGTACCCTTGATTTAGGAAAGGTGTCATTAGCTGCCACACAACTTTTGCCTGGGATGCCAATTGTCTGGGGGCAGTTTTGGGGGTTTATTTGGCGTCCCTACCTTCATAAATTAGGAAGGTGGATGTGTACCCTGATGAGCTCTCACACATTTTGTAGAATTTTACGCCTATTTGGCACGTTTGGAGGGGATAAATGGGCGGAATGACAGATGGCCCTTGTAGCTCATCAAGGAATCGTCTACTGCCACATTTTGCTCTGGGTATAGGAATTAAGAAATGAATTTTGTATGAGAGAAATTAGGGTATCAATTTATTTAGCCAATCATAGTTGGGGTCAGTTCTTGAGAGGGGCTTGGGAATTGTCACTGAAGTGGAGAATCTCATCAAGGCTTCGTAACGGACTCGGGACATGACGGCTGCAAATACACGGGTGCTGTGGACAGCTTTTGTTGCCCAGTAAGAGCGGAGTGTGTTTTTTTTTTTACTAAACCCATATTCAGGGTAAGGCCTAAAAATTTTCTTATTTCGGGGACATTTGTGGGCGTCCAGGAACGGGAATGAAAGGCAGTGGGTTTTTGGGAAATGTATTGTCAGGCATATAGATTTGTTTGGTGGACGATTAATTCTAGGACTTCGGGGCTAATGAAAATTTGGAAAAAATCAGTGGAGGTAAAATTGACGACATCTACTCTAGGCCGGAGTCACACTAGTGACAAAATCGGACGACTGCAATGCGATGAAATATCGCATTGCAGTCGGACCTATCTAATCTATGGAGCAGCTCCCAGTACCAGATTTTTTGTGGTCCGTTTTTAAAACGTCCGAGTGCAATCGCAGCATGCTGCGATTGTCACCGATTGTGGTCGAATACCGCCAATGCAAGTCTATGGGAGCGATGAAAAAATCGTATTACAAACGGACGCACGTGTGACTTGCGATTAATCGCATCGATGTCCTTTAGAAAAGCCGCAAATTCATCCCCGGCTATACTGTAAAATCACACTGACAGCTTTAATAAAGAATAGAATCAATACATATACACACATAGAATACACATATATATATATATATACATGTATTGTGCATTTATAACTGTACTATATTTATAGTTCAACACTTCTAATAATGTAATAGCCGCTAATTCAATTGTCGGCTTTTGTGAAAGTACAGACCCAACATGAAATGACACATGGTTTACATACAGTTAACCATGTCATTTCATGCATTTTTATATATGGTTTTAAACTTACAATTACATGAGTGTATGTGTGCAAAATTGCAGACATGTAGGGGTTAATTAAAGGTATAAATTCGTTGAAAAAAAATGCGTGGGCTCCCGCTGTATTTTCTCCACCAGACAGACAAAGCCAGCGATTGGGGCAGATAATACTAATTTTTATGCCCTTAAATCAGAGAGATATGTCACAAAAAATAGTTAATAAATAACATTTCCCACATGTCTACTTTACATCAGCGCAATTTTGGAACCAAAATTTTTTTTGTTAGGAAGTTATGTGTTGAAATTTGACCAGCGATTTCTCATTTTTCCAACAAAATTTACAAAACCATTTTTTTTAGGGACCACCTCACATTTGAAGTCACTTTGAGGGGTTAATATGACAGAAAATACCCAAAAGTGACACCATTCTAAAAACTGCAGCCCTCAAGGTGTTCAAAACCACATTCAAGAAGTTTATTAACCTTTTAGGTACTTCACAAGAATTGAAGCAATGTGGAAGGAAAAATGAACATTTAACTTTTTTTCCCCAAATTTTTCTTTCCACACAATTTTTTTTTTTCTGTCAAAGGTATCAGGAGAAAATGAACCACAATATTTGTTGTACAATTTCTCCTGAGTACACCGATACTCCATGTGTGGAGGAAAACCAACCTTTAGGCGCCGGCAGGGAGGAGCATCATTTGAGATTTTGAATGTCAAATTGGCTGGAATCGAGAGCGGACACCATGTTGCGTTTGGAGAGCCCCTGATGTACCTAAACAGTGGAAACCCCATAAGTGACCCCATTTGGAAACTAGACCCCCAAGGAACTTATCTAAATGTGTGGTGAGCACTTTGAACCTCTAAGGGCTTCACAGCTTCACAGAAGGTTATAACGTAGAGCTGTAAAATTAAAAAATCATATTTTTTTCCACAAAAATGATTTTTCACCCCAATTTTTATTTTCCAAAGGGTAACAGGACCCAAAAGTTATTGTGCAATTTGTCCTGAGTATGCTGATACCCCATATGTGGGGGTAAACCACTATTTGGTCGCATGGCAGAGCTCGGAAAGGAGCGCCGTTTTGGAATGCAGACTTTGATGGAATGGTCTGCGGGTGTCATGTTGTGTTTGCAGAGCCCATGATGTACCTAAACAATAGAAACCTCCCACAAGTGACCCCATTTTGGGGATGTAGATGTATGGTGAGCACTTTGAACCCCCAAGTGCTTCACAGAAGTTTATAACGTAGAGCCGTGATAATGAAAAAATCATATTTTTTTCCCCAAAAATGATCTTTTTGCCCACAAATTTTTTTTTTTATAAGGGTAACAGAAGAAATATTACCCAAAAAGTTGTTGTGCAATTTGTCCTGAGTACGCTGATACCCCATATGTGGGGATAAACCACTGTGATCGCCTTACTGCGATCTTTGGAGGCAGAATGAACAAATCCACAAAGGGTGAAGAATTGGTTTTTATTTTTTACGCCGTTCCTCGTGCGGTATTAATGATTAGGCGACTTTATTCTTCGGGTTGGTGCGATTACAGCGATACCAGATTTATATCATTTTTTTCATGTTTAGCTTCTGTCACACACTAAAAGACGCTTTTTTTGAAGAATTTTTTGTAAGAAATTTTTGCATCGCTGTATTTTGAGAGCTATAATTTTTCCATATTTCGGCCCGACAGTCATGTGCGGGTTATTTTTTTGCGGCACGAGCGGACATTTCTATTGGTACCATATTTGGGCACATAACGCTTTTTGATCGCTGACTTTTCTGATTTTTGTGGAAGCAGAATAAACAAAAAACGCATTTCAGGAATTGGTTTTTTTTTCTCTCTGTTCCGCGTGTGGTAAAATTGGTAAGGCAGTTTTATTCTTCAGGTCACTACGATTTACAGCGATACCTCATTTATAACTTTTTTATGTTTTGGCGTTTTTTACACAATAAAAACTTTTATAAAAAAATAATTATTTTTGCATCACTTTATTCTGTGAGCTATAACTTTTTTATTTTTTCGCTGATGATGCCGTATGGCGGCTTGTTTTTTGTGGGACAAGATGACATTTTCAGCGGTACCATGTTTATTTACAGTATATCCATTGTTTTGATCGCGTATTATTGCACTTTTTCCAGCAGGATGATGATACCGCTTGGAAAAAGTATAATTTACTACTTTTTTGTGTTTTTTTTTTAAGGCTTTCACTAAATGGGTTAACTAGGGTTTTACGCTTTTATTGATGGGATTTTTACTGACGTGGGGACGCCGATCTGAGGCAGAGGGAGCTCCCGACCCACTGTCTCCCCCCCGAACGCTGTGATCGCGCTTGATCGTAGCAGTCAGGGAGTTAAACAGCCAGGGGCGGCACGGACGCCGCTCCCGGCTGTCAGTGCAGGAAGCTTGTCCACTGCAGCGCTGAGTCCTGCACTGATCAGGCAGGAGAAGCTGAAATTTCAGGATCTTCTGCCCGATCGCTGTTGTGTTTGGTCAGTCAGATTGACTGACCAATCACAGCGCTGTAGATGCGGGAACCGACTGCAAGGGTCCCCGCACCTCTTGCGATGCCTGTCAGCTGTCATAAACAGCTGTCGGCACTGAACTACCACGGCGTGTTTACACGCCGTGGTAGTTCAAAGGCATTACGTGCACAGTCCATCCTGGTGCCGGAACTGACATCCGGGCCATGACGGACTGTGCACGTCCATGAACAGTAAGGTGTTAAATGAAACAGAAACAGCTGTGTAGGAGGATTAAAAGGGGTTGTCCACTACTTTACATGCCCCTCCTGTGAACTAATGCCTATAGATAAGCTCCTCACTATATACTTTGCTCTGTCACATCCTGCTGTGTCCTGAGCTGCTCTCACAAGATCTCTGGCTGGGAATCTCTTGTCTTTCTGTGATGTCGCGTCAGATTCTCCCTCAGTTCCGCGCTCTGAAAATTGATTATTGGGGGTGGGGGTGAATTCAGCAGAACTCACTATTTCTGCTTAAACCTTGTAAAAAAAAATTGGGGTTAATTACTAACAAGCAGCTAGTTGCTGCTACCTACATGTGGTGCCTGGTGCCATTCTTCACCAGTTTAGAGTGGTCACAGACAGGGAGTGACTACCATACTAAAGCATGTCAATGTGGAATATGGAAAATTTGAATAGCAATACGGCTTTTGAGTATTTGGAAAATTTTATGCTAAACGTCTCAAATTTTTCCTAATATTATCTGCCCACCAACCAACATCAAGGTGGCCTCAGTCTGATGGGTCCCTGAGGAACCTGCTGTAATTAAAAAAAGCCACCTGGTGGGGCGGAGTGCTCAGTCAGTAAGCTAACATACAAAAGAGCACTCCGCCCCCACCAGGTGGTGACAGGAAATGTTGTTTGTAGAGACAATAGAAAGGTGACATCAACCCCACAAATATGAACCCCACTTGCCACTGCTTCAAGGCAAGTGGGAAGATCTGGGTAAAGTACCACAATTGGTCCATCTTTGGATGTGCCAATTGTGGGGCGGCTGCGTGCTGCTATTTTTAGGCTGGTGAGGGCCAAATCCATAGACCTCGCCAGCCTGAGAATACCAGGCAGCAGCTGTCTGCTTTTTCCTTGGCTGGTTACAAAAATAGGCGGACCACACACTATTTTTTTTGGAGGGGATCCAACTATTTTTGCTAATCATCCAAGATAAGCAGACTGCTGTGACCTGGTATTATCAGGCTGGTAAGGTTCATGGATATTGGATCCTTACCAGCCTGAAATACCAGTTCCTGTAGTCTGCTTTACTCTGGCTGGTTAACAAATATAGGGGGATCCCACAACATTTTTTTTTTCTTCAAAATTTATTTGTTAAAAAGGAGGGGTCCTGTCTCTGTGCTTTCCTCCTCTTCCTGTGTCATGTATGTCCGGCTATGTCACAAGATTCACCATTTATTTAAATTAGCACGTATGCGTAGTAAGCTGCGTTCCCACACTTAATACACATGTGATTAGGAAGATAATGTGGTTTTTCTATTAGCTTGATTTCAAGTGACAAAAAACTGCATGCAATGAAAAAACACATCAAAAAGCATGTAAAAACGCATCAAAAACACAGGTGACCTGCCAGTGACCCCAGATGCAGATTTGGTGCAGATTTCACGTGTGTCAAATCCTGAGCAAATACTGAGCCATTCCTGATCGTGTGCACTAGGGTGCCAAGGAAAAGTGAACTTTGCAAATTGGTAAGTCTTACCCCTCAAATTTGTTCCTTTTGCCATAAGGATTCACCATGTAAAATATGTTGACATTAAATTTAGATTTACCACTTGCTCAAGGCATGTGAATTATTCCATGTTTCTCATTTTCCACAATATTGTACACACAAAAAACAATAAAATTTAACCACTAACATTTAAAAAAAAAAAACCCTAAAAACTCAAATCACCCCCCTTTCGCCCCATTGAAAATTAAAGGGTTAAATAAATATATACTGTATATCTATGTGGATATCTATCTAGATAGATAGATATAGATATATATAATCTGTGTATGTTAAAAAAATTAGGATTAAAGTATCTAAAAAAATAAATATTATATATATTTTTTTTAGATATCTTAATCCTAAAATGAATTTAGATGCACTATATTATATTTATGCCCATAATTTTTTTTCATATTTTAATCCTTAAAGAAATATAGACAATATGCTAGTCTAGTGATCTACCATAATTAGCAATGACTTGTAATTTATTTTTATGTTTACTAGTTGTGACTGTGGTTTACCAAAACGGATTACCTGTGATAACCGTTAACCTCCCGTCCCGCCAGGAGAAATGCTAATTTATTTTGAAGCCCATTTCAGATTCAGTGGGAATATTCCTGCAGCAGCTCCAGGATGAAGATCGAGGAATTGACAGAGTAGCAATCTACTCTACAGGTTGGACCTTGTTACTATATCTGACCTCCCAGTGTATTGTTTCAATCAAGAAAAATGTCCAGCTTTCACATTCTTGTATATCGCAGTGTTTGTAATTGTGTCCTATCCTGGTCATATATTCCAATAGAACCTCCCTATATTTAGTAGATATAACCCATATATACAGTGGAGTTCATAGTTTTGTTTTTTTTTCTAGATGGAGCCTGTGTAGCTTCTTCTACAGGGATTGACGTTCTTCTACTAGATGACTTCAAACTGTCCATAAATGATAAAATTTATGATGTGCGGACACCAAAAAAAGGTAGTGTGTTTTACTTTTCTTATCTTGGGCTGTAGGTGCAGAATTGGATACCCACAAGCTGTCTGTCTTATAGAATTAAACTGACTTAATTTTTTATATCATAAATCCATCATTCACTTCAAAATAAGCAATTTGTAATGTACAGTTGACATTGTTTCAGAAAATGAAGTATTTCTCCCCAAAAATTATTGTAGTTGCACATGTTTTCTTTTCCTTTTGTGTGTATTGGAACAACACAGTGTAAACAAGGCAAATTGGACATCATTTTACACACAACCCAAAAATGTGTCAGACAAAATTGGGATGAACAACTTTGTTTAAAGCATGTGATGCTAGTTCAAACTTACCTGTGGCAAGTAACAAGTGTGGGCAATATGAAAATTACACCTGAAACCAGATAAAAAGGAGAGAAGTTGACTTAGTCTTTGCATTGTGTGTTTGTGTGTGTGTGCCACATGATGCATGGGGAACAGAAAGAGGAGAAGAGAACTGTCTGAGGACTTGAGAACCAAAATTGTTGAACAATATCAACAATTTCAAGATTACTAGTCCATCTCCAGAAATCTTTATGTTAACAGGTTCCGCAGTACGTTACATAATCAAGACATTTACAAACCATGGCACTGTAGCTAACCTCCCTGAAGGTGGATGCTAGAGAAAAATTGATGAAAGGTTGCAATGCAGGATAGTCCAGATGTCCTGCGGGCTCAGTGTGCATCAAGTTCACTGTGAACTATCCGTCGACTTTTGAGTGAAGTGAAATGCTATGGCAGGAGAACCCCACTGCTGACACAGAGACATAAAAAAGCTAGACTGCAGGTTGTCAAAATGTACATGAGTAAGCCAAAGTCCTCCTGGATAGGATTCTCTTTAAGGCTTTGTGATACCATCTGCTTTTTTTGCACTTGGATTTCTTAATGTTTAAAAGTGCTGCCCGTTTACAAAGAATATACTTGTGGACAGCCTCAGATTGGCAGACGGAGCAGGTGACTGTCCCATGGACCCCCACCCACAAGAGCAGTGTTTGCCACAGAACAATGCAGGCAAAGGCTACTTCTGCTAGTAAAACAGTAGAAGACCAAATGACTGCTCCACACTACTAGAGAGCAAGTGCACTCTTAAGGCGCTGTCGCCTCCACAGAGTCCGCAATCCAACTACATAGAGACGGAGTACTGCTTTGGCTACCTTTGACTAGGGAAAAGCCAAAGCTACTGATGAGGTGAATAGCAAACTTTATTAACTTTACATGCTGGACACAATTATTTAAATAATAAAAGGTTTAGTTACTCTTTAAAGGAGGTTGTGCAGTACTTGGATATTCAGTGCTCACCATAAATGGGTATACTCTAATAGATTTGTCAGAAAACCCTTTGTTTCCGTACAGAATCAAAATATTTCCACAAATTTATTTATTTTATTATTATTTATTATTATACATTTTTATAGCGCCATTTATTCCATGGCGCTTTACATGTGAAGAGGGGCAAATATAGACAAGTACAGTAAACATGAGCAATACAAGGCACACACAGGTACAGAAGAAGAGAGGACCCTGCCCGCAAGGGCTCACAGTCTACAGGGATGGGTGAGGATATACTAGGAGAGGGTAGAGCTGGTTGTGCGGTGGTTCAGTAGACTGATGATCACTGCAGGTTGTAGGCTTGTTGGAAGAGGTGGGTCTTCAGGTTCTTTTGAAGGTTTCCATGGTAGGTGCGAGTCTGATGTGTTGGGTTAGAGAGTTCCAGAGTATAGGAGAGTCACGGGAGAAGCCTTGTATGTAGTTGTGGGAAGAAGAGATAAGAGGGGAGTAGAGGAGGAGATCTTGAGAGGATCGAAGGTTGCGTGTGGGTATGTACCATGTCACAGATGTATGGAGGAGACAGATTGTGGATGGCTTTGTAGGTCATGGTTAGGGTTTTGAACTGGAGCCTCTGGACGATGGAAGCCAATGAAGGGCTTGGCAGAGAGTAGAGGCTGGGGAATAACGGGGAGACAGGTGTATTAGTTGGGCAGCAAAGTGCAGGATGGATTGGAGTGGTGCCAGAGTGCTAGAGGGAAGGCCAGAGAGTAGGAGGTTGCAGTAGTCGAGGCAGGAGATGATGAGGGCATGCACTAGTGTTTTTGTAGTTTCATGGTCAAGGAATGCATGGATCCGGGAAATATTTTTGAGTTTGAGACGGCAGGATGAGGCAAGGGTTTGGACATGTGGCTTGAAAGAGAGGGCAGAGTTGAGGATCACTCCGAGGCACCGAGCATGCGGGACTGGGGAAAGTGAGCAGCCATTGACGTTGATGGACAGGTCTGGTGGGGGGGTAGAGTGAGATGGTGGAAAGATGATGAATTCTGTTTTGTCCATGTTCAGTTTTAGAAAGTGAGCAGAGAAGAAAGCAGAAATAGCAGACAGACATTGTGGGATTTTGGTCAGTAAGGAGGTGAGGTCAGGTCCAGATAGGTAGATATGCGTGTCGTCAGCGTAGAGATGATACTGCAAACCATGGGATTCTATGAGCTGTCCCAGGCCGAGGGTGTAGATGGAGAAGAGTAGGGGTCCTAGAACTTAGCCTTGGGGAACAGACAGGGGGCGAGGTGAGGAGGTGGTATGGGAGAGTGAGACACTGAATGTTCGGTTTGTTAGATATGATGAGATCCAGGATAGGGCCAAGCCTGTGATGCCAAGATATGAGAGAATCTGTAGCAGGAGGGAATGGTCCACATTGTCGAAGGCAGAAGACAGGTCCAGGAGAAGGAGGACAGAGTAGTGTCGCTTGCTCTTGGTGGTTAGTAGGTCGTTGGTGACTTTAGTTAGGGCAGTTTCTGTTGAGTGATGCAGTCGGAAGCCTGATTGTAAGCGGTCAAAGAGGGAGCAGGAGGAGAGGTGGGAGGACAGTTCAAGATGGACATGCTGTTCCAGTAGTTTAGAGGCATAAGGGACAAATGTGGGCTGTTAATTACAAATAAGATTTATTTTGCATACCCAAAGAAAGTAATTTTCCTAACAAAATCATTCCGCAAGAATAAGTACACCCCACCGAACATCTAAGGAGAAGAGCTAATGTTTAGACTACAAAACACTTAACAAGGATTCAACCACAGATAAGTCCAATTATTTGTTTAAACAGGTGTCCAGCAGACAGTTCACTATAAAAGGGCATTACTTAACAAATAAAACCCTGCTCCAATTTAATGCTTTGAGCAATGGCACCACATGGAAGAGCAATGTCACAAGACCTGAGAAAGCAAATAAAATAATTTATTTACATAAGGAAGGTGAAGGCAACAAGAAGATCAGCAAAGCTTTATTAGCCATAATACTGGAGCAAAAGTGATACAAAAATGTAACAAAGATAGAACTGCAGCCATCGCGCAAGATGTCCAGGCCGACCATGGAAGGTAACACCCAAACAGAAGTATCTTTTGATGAGATGGGTTGAAGAAAATCGACATGCAAGTTCACTGCAATTGGCTAAAAAAGTAGAAGGCCAACTGATGTGTGGTTTTCCCGTAACACAATATAGCATACACTGCAGAGGAATGGCATGAATAATAATAATTTTTATTTATATAGCGCCAACATATTCCGGGTGTGTTCAGTTTTACTCCAATTAGTTGATGCGAATATTAAGATTTTCTAATTATCCTTACTTTCATGTTATGGGTTACATGTTACATGTTCTATGAAACTCGGTCTTGTCAAAAATGTGGAAATTGTTCTTGATTCATTAAATCTTACCTTTCAAATGAGGTGTACTCATTTATGCTGAGCACTGTAGCTTAAGAAAGGTCAACATCAGGTAACCCGTTTAAAGCGTAAAGTTTAGTTCTAAACTTTTTTATATTTAATTGTTTACAGCTTGTAAACTCTCTAAAGCTTGCTACTCACTTCATTAGCCGATTTTGTCTTTTTTCCTGGCCTCTCCACTCCTGTTTGTCAGGCTACTTGCCTGCTTCAGTTCTTATTCAATGTCTGTGCTCAGTCTCAATGTACTTTCAGTACTGATTCCCTCTGTGAAGGTGACGGCACCTTAGGAGGGAACTTGTAGTCACTGGGTCTTCTGCATTGGGAAATCTGTGGCAAAATGCTTCAGTAGTGGTTGAGTTGCAGCATCGGAGAACTACCAATATATAGCTCCGCTGTTCGGGCTCTGTACACTGTTTATACATGACCCCCACTGATCTGATCTTGATGACCTATAATATGGACAGGCAATCATAAGCTGTGGATTTTTAAACTGTGCCAGATTTATTAATCTTAGTGCCGTATAACAAAAGTGTCTAATCTCTGGCAATCTATCATGCAACACAATGTGATAAATCCTCTTGTCAACTTTTAAGCTCTCTATTTATGACATTCTTAAAGGGAATCGGTCACCAGGTTTTTGGTACCTCATCTGAGAGCAGCATAACTTAGAGAGAAAGAGACCCTGATTGCAGCGATGTAAAACTTAGTTTACTAGGTGCAACAGTTGTTACACAATCTGAGTTCTTGGATGTAGCAGAGCTCAGACTGCTAAGCCCACCTACAGCTCTCTATACTACTGACAGTGAGCTGCTTATCAGAGCTGGGGGTGTGGTTGGACAACCTGGCATGAGGCAGCTAGTCTGGGCAGTGATAATCTCCTGCTGATAAAATATTCACTGTAAGTAAACAGAACACAGCATGATAAATGACAAATCTGAATTTAGTGTTTTCACCCACCCTCATGCTGTCCTCAGATTACCTAGTAAAAACTGGCTGACAAAATCCCTGGCCCTGTGCACACTTTGCGTTTTTAGATGCGTTTTTAGATGCGTTTCCACTGCGTTTTTCAACGTGCGGAAACGCATCCAACCCCCAGCACAGTGCACTACCAATGTAATCTAATGGGAACCGCATGTCTGCTGTGCACATGCTGCGGAAAAAAACGTGCGGTTTCGCCGCGTTTTATTTTCCGCAGCATGTCAATTCTTTGTGTGGAACTGCAGCGGTTCGGCGCCCATTGACTTGCATTGAGTCGGGCACTTTTGCAGCAAAACCGCAGATCTAAAAAAGATCTGCGGTTTTGCTGCGGGTGAAACTGCTGCCGTTCGGGAGGAGGGAAGTGTTTGGGCGGTGCGTGGGCATGTATAGCGTGCGGCGCTATGTGTGTGGGCGGTGCGTGGGCGTGTATAGTGTGCGGCACTATGTGTGTGGGCGGTGATTGTGTGCCGGTGTCTGCGTGATCGGTGTGCGGGCCTGTGTGCGGGATCGGTGTGCGGGGCTGTGTGCGTGATCGGTGTGCGGGGCTGTGTGCGTGATCGGTGTGCGGGGCTATGTGCGTGATCGGTGTGCGGGGCTGTGTGCATGATCGGTGTGCGGGGCTGTGTGCGTGATCGGTGTGCGGGCCTGTGTGCGTGATCGGTGTATGTGCAGGGCTGTGTGTGTGTTTCCGCGTATGCAGACATAGACGGATGGGACTACAAGTCCCATCCGGCTATGCCTGCTACAGTGTCAGTGAGTGACACATTAGCCAATGATGGGACAGTAGTAGTCCCATCATCCGGCTAATGTGCTGAATGTAAAAAAAAAAAAAAAAACATACATGACATACAACATATAACATACACATGACATACAACATATAACATAAACATGACATACAGAACATACACATGACATACAGAGCATGCAATGACATACAACAGATAACATAGAGTATATACTCACCTATTCCCCGACGCCATCCATCTGTGTACCGCTGTGCCGCCGGGAGAGAATGACGTCACTACAGTTCATTCTCTCACGGCAATGCTGGGTGAGAAAATACCCACGCAGCATTGCCATAAAGTGAGACAATGAACTCAGGTAACCTCAGTGATGCACTGCAGGAGCCATTGTCTCCTGTCAGTGTATCACTGGGAGGCCCTACAGAGCAGTGGCATCACCTGATGTTACTGTTCTATAGAGGAGACCGTAGTGGGACACTCGTTATTAATAGGACTGCGTCGAACAGGGAGTATACGGTTGTTTTATTTTTTTACGTTTTTTTTACAGGAGATCGAGGGCGTCGCTTGGATCTGAGTGTATAATAAAGAGTAATGAAAACCGTCTTGTGTTTTATTTCATTAAAATAATTTATTCTTATGCGTGTGGTTTTTTTTAACCCTTTATTAATATAAGATTAATAATGGATAGGCGTCTTATTGACGCCTCTCTATTATTAACCGGGCTTAACATCACCTTACAATAGCAAGGTGATATTAACCCTTATTACCCCATATCCCACCTCTACAGGGGAGTGGGGAGAGAGGGGCTAAGTGCCGGAATTGGCGCATCGTACAGATGCGCCAATTCTGGGGCGGCTGGGTGCTGGTATTTTTAGCCAGGGGGGGTGCCAATATCCATGGCCCCTTCCTAGGCTATGAATATCAGCCTGCAGCTGTCTGCCTAGCCTTTCTGGCTATAAATTATAGGGGGACCCCACATCATTTTTTTGGGGGGGTCCCCCTATTTTAATAGCCAGTGAAGGCTAGCTGCGGGCTGATATTCATAGCCTGGGAAGATCCATGGGTATTAACCCCTTCCCAGGCTAGAAATATTGGCCCCGGCTGTCAGCTTTCCCCCTCTGGCGCAGAAAATTGCGCGGGAGCCCACGCCATTTTTTTTCCTATTTTTTTTTTATTAACTATTGCTTAAGATTTTGTGTGTGTGTACGCGTATGTCTTTAACTATTTATGTACCATTTTATCTATCTATCTATATATTTTTCTGTCTGTCTATCTATATATCTATCTTAGATAGATACCTACATAAATCCCAGATAAGTCTACAAAGCAAAAACAAATATGATACCAAGGAAAAACTTTGAAAAAGACCAAATACTATAAAAGTATAAATGTTTATTGAACAATAATATAAAATATATATATAAAAGGGCAGCAAGCCACAAAACACAAAGAGGTGGGAAAACCAGGCACACCTAATGCTGAAATGGATAAAGTGTAATGAAACTGAAAAAACATATAACAAAATATGGGCTGTGATGGTAGTCAGAACATTAATCAATCCCATGTGGGATATACTACCACCTATAGTACACATACCCATGTAAAGTCAAAGATAAATTTGCAAGTGCAACAACAAACAATTCAGTACATATTTACCAGCACAGGAGCCCGAGAGACCCACCACACCCGACGCGCGTTTCGCAAGAAATGCTTCGTCCGGGGTGGTTAGGTCCTGGCCAGATAGGGCTATATGAAGTATGGGGGGCCAATCAAATCAATTGACCAACATAATACCCCTCCTACATTACCTGAAATAATATATGACACAGCATACAAAAAACAACAATCGCAATGTGAAGGAACAATAATAAGACAATCATATAAGTAAATGCACCTAAATCGCCACAAAAAACATTCCCGATCTACAACTATAAAGGTTCATAGTGAGTATAAACAAATCGAAGGTCCCGCCCAGGGGCGTATCAAGCCAGTCCATTCACAAAGCGGAAGATTGATGAAAAATACGTCACTTCCGGTCCGACGTAGCTCCGGAGGTTCTTAGTTATATACCAGCAACCATGGTGATAAGGTGATGCCACGATCATATCCGAACTGCTCCGAATAGTAGAAAGTGCGTCACTTCCCATCCGACGTAACTCCGGCTTTGATTTTTTGCAACCATGGTGATCAAACAGTGCGAGATACTGACATCACATACGGACTGCTCCATTGTGGAAAAATGAGTATACAAATAAAAATCACTGGTGACAAAGCATAACCTCCGGAGAATAAAGGGAACACACTTGTAAAATCGCGATATCATTATTTGAACCTAATATTGCCAGATAAAGCATATAGTCGGTTTGTCAGAAATAATAAAGCAACGAATGTTAATTGCATAGCGAAATAAATACATATCTTCTGGGAAACTGGAAAAGAATATTAATGACACAATGAAAAAGAAATAAATAATAATAATAAAGAGTAATAAAAATAAAAATAAAAAGGAAAAAAGAAGAAAATACATAGCAAAAATACAAAATCACATATTGGTAACTCCAAATTGTGTGACCATTACCAAAAGTAAAATAACCAATAAATGAACAGACATAACAAGAGATGCAATAGCAAGAATCAAAAATCAGGAAAAGAGGAGAAGCCCTACAAAAGAAAGAAAAAATAAAAACAATTAAAATGTGTAAAAACAGGACCATGAATACAATACAAAAAAGGCTCAAAAGGAGGCTAGTAAAGAACTCTATATAACGCACAATATGGTACAGAGCAGCAGTGGAATAAAGTAAAATAAAATAAAATAAAAATAAAGATGGAACACCACAAGGGGATCAGGTAGGTAAAAAAGGAACGTAACTATTATGTTCATTAAGGCCCAATGGTGCAATGGTATCTAACCTATAGATCCACTGTGCTTCTTTTTGGGCCAAAAGTCTTTTCCAGTTTCCTCCTCTGGTCCCAATAAATGCCCTATCAATACCACAAACCATCAAACCTTTTGAATCACACCCATGTGTCATTTTAAAATGTCTAGGGATTGATTTAAGTTTGGATAGATCATCCTCTGAACTAGCACCTTCAATGTCCAGGACATGTTCTCTCACTCTCCTGCGTAGTTCCCGAGTTGTCATACCCACATATACCAAACCACAAGGGCAAGTTGCATGATATACAACAGCCCTTGTGGTACAGGAGATGGTATGAGTAATCTTATATGTTTTATTATTGTGGGAGTTATTGAATTCAGTGGTGTTAAGAACATTGGAACAAGCAACGCACTTTCCACATTTAGTACAGCCCATTTTGGGCCTTTAGATCCAAAGATGAAACTAGAATTCTGTCCTTTATGATAGCTATGGACCAATTGATCCCGAAGATTCCTAGATCTTCTAAAGGTAAGGGCCGGATATTGTCCGATACATTTGGAGAGTGTTTTGTCCATATGAAGGATATGCCAATGCTTGGAGATAGCTTCTCTTATATCATAGTTCCTGGAGTTGAAATCAAGGATACAACGTACCTGTTCCGTCTTATGATTATCATGTCCCTTCTTCTGTAACAACTGGGCCCTATCACTCTGATAGGCTCTCTGGTAGGCACGACATATGATCTTCTTTCCGTATCCTCTATCTTTAAATCGTTTGTATAAATCCGTTGCCTGTTGTTCAAATAGATCATCCCTGGAACAAATTATTTTGGCCCGAAGGAATTGGCCTGTAGGGATGTTCTTAATAAGATGCCGGGGATGCTGTGAAGAGGCATGCAGAAGAGAATTAACAGATGTACTCTTTCTAAAAAGATCAGTATGAACCAAACCATCATCGTCTACCTCAATGAGAATGTCCAAAAATTCAATCTTCCTTGGATCACTCTTATAAGTTAACTTGATATTCCGGTTATTATTATTGAGTTCATTGAAGAATATTTCCAACTCATCCTGGGTCCCTTGCCAAATCATCAACACATCATCAATGTATCGCCACCAGGTAATCACCTTGTGGCTCATACCGTGAGGTGTGGTGATGAAGATCTCACGTTCCCATAATCCGAGAAACAAGTTAGCATATGAGGGCGCACAAGACGCCCCCATTGCTGTGCCCTGTGTCTGAAGGTAGAAGGACTCACGGAAGACAAAAAAATTATGTGTAAGTACAAACCCCAATGCTTTGACCAAAAAATGGCACAACTTATCATCCGGATCACTGTTTTCTAAAAAGAAAGAAGTGGCTTTAATACCGTCTTGATGTCTAATGGAGGTATATAAAGACTCCACGTCACAAGTGACTAGAGTCATGTCTTTTTCCAAATGGATGCCATCAAGTTTCCTAAGTGTATCAGTGGTATCTTTCAAATAAGATGGCAATGTTTCAACTATGTCTTTCAGATAGTGGTCTATCAGTTTAGAGATAGGTTCGGAGATATTATTGACACCTGACACAATAGGTCTACCCGGAGGTGTAACCGGATCCTTATGGATTTTCGGTAGTAAGTATATACTAGCTATACTCGGATCTTCAATCCATAATCCCTCCTTTTGTTTTGAGCTCAATATGCCCTCATCTACCGCTTCCTGCAAAAGGTCATGGAGTTCGACTCTATACTTGGACAGCGGGTTGAAGGTCAGTTTTCTATAACACTGTGGGTTCCTCAACTGCCTCAACATCTTTTTCTCATATGCAGATATAGACCACACCACCACGTTGCCACCTTTATCAGATGGTTTGATAATTACCTCTTTAATGTTGGACAATTCCTTAAGCGCTTTTCTTTCTTCATAATTCAAGTTGTCTCCCATAATAGTTTCAGGAATTTGCTGTATATCTTGCATCACCAGTCGTACGAACAAATCAATTTCAGGGACACTACATATCTGTGGGAACTTTTTTGATTTGGGGAGAAGGTTCTTTGGATAGTTATGGTCAGAATGACCAGCCTCCTCACTCAGTTCCTCTAGAACCTGGAGTGCTTCTGTTTCCGCTTCTGTGGGGAACAGATGCTCATTAGACTGATGGTAATACATTCTTTTGAAATACAATTTTCTAGCAAAGAGTTGTAGGTTCTTACAGATAGAAAAATGGTTGGGAGCAGATGAAGGGGAAAAGGTTAAACCCCTACTCAGAAGAGATATTTGTGCATGCGATAGTGTCACATCAGAAAGGTTAATTACCTTCATAGTTGAATCATCCGGAATTTCTTTATTATCGGAGTCGACATTGACATTTCTCCTGGTGTTGTGCCTTGCTGGTAAATATGTACTGAATTGTTTGTTGTTGCACTTGCAAATTTATCTTTGACTTTACATGGGTATGTGTACTATAGGTGGTAGTATATCCCACATGGGATTGATTAATGTTCTGACTACCATCACAGTCCATACTTTTGTTATATGTTTTTTCAGTTTCATTACACTTTATCCATTTCAGCATTAGGTGTGCCTGGTTTTCCCACCTCTTTGTGTTTTGTGGCTTGCTGCCCTTTTATATATATATTTTATATTATTGTTCAATAAACATTTATACTTTTATAGTATTTGGTCTTTTTCAAAGTTTTTCCTTGGTATCATATTTGTTTTTGCTTTGTAGACTTATCTGGGATTTATGTAGGTATCTATTTGTGATTTATTTCAGATTTAATTCTGACCCCTAATCCATTATGGATTTTAGAAGCCGAGACGCTTCTTGGACAGCACACGCTCAGACTGTTTTTAATGGTGGCTCTCCACAAACACATGAATCGGTACAGAAAACGGCTCTTAAAAGGACTTTTAAGAATTTACTTAACCGTCGCACTAGAACATGGTGGAATAAAACTTCTTTAGAGAATTATATATCTAAAGGCTTAGTCCCTAGAGGACTGAGGGTTCAGATTTTTCCATCATTTGCAGTTAGTGATACATCCCTTAGGTCCCGTTGGGAACTTGCCTGCCATACTTGTTCCACTACTTTTATGGGTATTTTGATTGATATTAATACTAAAACAATTAGTGATTTGGGCATTGAAATAGACGAGATCTTTAAGAAATTACAAAAGAATGTTCTCAGGATGAATTCGAAACTTTCAAGAAAAGAGATGGATAATTGCTGCGATGAATGGGAGAAAAATATTTCTTCTATTAAAAATAAAAAATATCAAAGGGACTTGCAGGATAAAATGGACAACCAAATATACAGATGGAGTCATAGGGAGGTCCCCAACAAGGAACCATCTGTTTCAGACTCAGCAAGTGCTTCTAGTAGTGGTGCCTCTGTTACATCATCTAGTTATGATGGAAGATATCATCTAAGATTCAATCCCAGAAGACATCATAACCGATATCCAAGGCACAACACCAGGAGAAATGTCAATGTCGACTCCGATAATAAAGAAATTCCGGATGATTCAACTATGAAGGTAATTAACCTTTCTGATGTGACACTATCGCATGCACAAATATCTCTTCTGAGTAGGGGTTTAACCTTTTCCCCTTCATCAGCTCCCAACCATTTTTCTATCTGTAAGGACCTACAACTCTTTGCTTGATTTCAACTCCAGGAACTATGATATAAGAGAAGCTATCTCCAAGCATTGGCATATCCTTCATATGGACAAAACACTCTCCAAATGTATCGGACAATATCCGGCCCTTACCTTTAGAAGATCTAGGAATCTTCGGGATCAATTGGTCCATAGCTATCATAAAGGACAGAATTCTAGTTTCATCTTTGGATCTAAAGGCCCAAAATGGGGCTGTACTAAATGTGGAAAGTGCGTTGCTTGTTCCAATGTTCTTAACACCCCTGAATTCAATAACTCCCACAATAATAAAACATATAAGATTACTCATACCATCTCCTGTACCACAAGGGCTGTTGTATATCATGCAACTTGCCCTTGTGGTTTGGTATATGTGGGTATGACAACTCGGGAACTACGCAGGAGAGTGAGAGAACATGTCCTGGACATTGAAGGTGCTAGTTCAGAGGATGATCTATCCAAACTTAAATCAATCCCTAGACATTTTAAAATGACACATGGGTGTGATTCAAAAGGTTTGATGGTTTGTGGTATTGATAGGGCATTTATTGGGACCAGAGGAGGAAACTGGAAAAGACTTTTGGCCCAAAAAGAAGCACAGTGGATCTATAGGTTAGATACCATTGCACCATTGGGCCTTAATGAACATAATAGTTACGTTCCTTTTTTACCTACCTGATCCCCTTGTGGTGTTCCATCTTTATTTTTATTTTTATTTTATTTTACTTTATTCCACTGCTGCTCTGTACCATATTGTGCGTTATATAGAGTTCTTTACTAGCCTCCTTTTGAGCCTTTTTTGTATTGTATTCATGGTCCTGTTTTTACACATTTTAATTGTTTTTATTTTTTCTTTCTTTTGTAGGGCTTCTCCTCTTTTCCTGATTTTTGATTCTTGCTATTGCATCTCTTGTTATGTCTGTTCATTTATTGGTTATTTT
>JARQOD010007513.1:0-38947 GCA_033576555.1 Oophaga sylvatica | reverse complement strand
CGGATGGGAGTGTTTTTAGTCTGGAAAAGGAAGGTTCCCCCGGCAAAGGGGGCAGTTGGATTGGGGGCTGTCTTTAGCGGGAAAGGGAGGTGTCCCGGAAAAAGGGGAACAGTCTCGGATTGGATTTTTTTTGGGGTTTGGGCCCCACAGGAAGGGTGGGACAAAAAACGCCCCCAGAGTGTTAGGGGGTTTGTCTGGAACCCCGGAAAGGGTTTCCCCCCGGACAAGAAGCAGCCCCCAGGAGTTTGAGCAAATTCGTCGGGGTGGGGAAGGCCCCGGACATAGGATTTGTTCAGTGCGAATCCGTGTGAAGAGGGGAAAATAGGGGGGGATTCTCTCAAGTCGGGAAACATGGAAGGTGCTTCAGACACAAGGAGGGTTTGTGAAGCTCCTTTCTAAAAAATATGGTATTTTTTTTTTGGGCACACCCTTTGGGGGGGTTTTCCCCCCCGGTGGGAGGGCCCATCAAACTAAGTTTTATTATGGTAGACCCCCGGGTTTTTGTTTAGCTTTGTTTTATTGTTTTGTGGACTTTAATAAAGTGGTTGCGGCCAGTTTTAACCGAATGCTTTTGAATAAAAAGTTTTATGCCATTCTGTCTACCAGCCCAGGATTAGAGCTAAACCCCGGGAAATTTGTTACAATTGGCGGAGAATGGGGCAGCGCGGGGTGATACAGTTAGTGGGAGTGTGCTGCAGCACAGAGGCTTAGAGCAGCAAAAAAAGGTGAAGTCTGTTAAAAATAGGCAGAAAAAAAAAAAAAAAAAATTTTTTTGTGTTTAGCAGAAACGTCTGTTTGGACATTTTGGGGGACTTTTGGCCCCGAAAAGGGTTGCAGAGAGAAAATGTTGCACAGCAAAAACTGAATTTTTGTAAAAAAGACGTGGAATGTGCACCCCAAAAAAAAAGTCTGTGGGCGTTTAAAAGGGGAAGGGCCCCCCTTTGACTTTGCAAAAAAAAAAAAAAAAAAAAGTGTTAAGCAGAGTGAATTTTTCCCTGGGAAAAGAAGAAAATTGGTTTTCTTTTGGGGAAAAAATGCGTTGTTAAGAAGGAAATTGCAGCATGGATTTACCATGGAGGCGCTGTTTGAACAAAAAACGGAAATTATTGTGCCCAAAAAAAACTGCCCCCGGGTTGGGCAGTAAGTCCCCGGGGTTGGAGGGTCGTTGGTACCCCGGGCAGGCCGCGGCCCTGGAGCAGGGCCCGCGACCAGCGCGAGCAGGAAAAAACCCCGGGGGGGAATTTTTTGCGCAGAGCAGGAGAATAACCGGGGTTTTTTGGGGAGATTGCAGCTTCGACCTGTTCGGTAATGTTTGAAGGCACCTGCCCCTTTTTTGTAAAAAAAGGGGTAAGGGGGGGGCCCTGAAAAGATGCACTGTGAGGGGTTTTTGGGGTATATTCACTGATTTGGAAAAAAGGCAAGGGGAAAAAAAAAAGGGAATTCCCCCTTTTTGAGTGGGCCTGTGGGCAACCCCCCCGGGTTGGGATGCCCTTTGGGTATGCTGAATGAGCGAGAGGAAGCCCGATAGCCCAAAAAGGGAAAAAAGGGTTTGTCCCCGGGGGGGGGGTTTCGGTGCGCCCCTCCCGGGAGTTTGTGATGGAGGGTAAATTTTGGGGGTCGGTCAGCAAACCCCGTTTGGAGTTGAAAAGGTGGGTAGTTAAAACTACCCCGGCTGTCCTCCTGAGGTTTACCCCCCTGGAGGTCGTCACTTCGAGTTTCCCCCCGTGAAAACCCCCCGGGAAGGGCGTTCCGTGTTTGGGGGGAAAAAGGGGATGCTGATAAGCGGGTTCAGGCCCCCCGCGGAAAATATGGGAGGGGTGATTGTGGGACAGTGTTTTGGGGGTTCGTTTTAAATTTCGCCCGGGGTTCATAGGGGGGAGCTATGTGCGTGGGTGTTGGCGGCCCTCTTCCTGGCAGAACCCGTGTGTGTGTCCACCCAGCCCAAAAGGGGGGGGGCCCCAAAGGGTCCCGGTGGTTGTAAAAGATGCCCCCCCCAAAGGGCCTCTTGGATAGAGGTCCAGTGACTTCCCATGTGACAGCCCGATTATGGGGTTCATCCTGTAGGGCCGAGTGTGGTGTGATCCTGGAGACACCAAGTTACCAGACACTGCCCCCGGCTTGGTCTTTTAAAAAAGGGGGGGGTTTATATGAAGTGGGGGTTTGTGAAGAGCTGGGGCAACCCCCCCTATTGGGTAAAGCTTTCCCCCCTTTGGGGGGGTTGGGGGGGAAAAGGGGTTCTGATGGCGTGTGTAAAGTTATGAGGGTGCGCAGTCCGAGGGGCGGAAAACAATGGGGGGGGGCCGTTAATTTATGTGATAAATAAAGATCATGATAATGATGATGCCCCATGAAAAATGTTTATGATGTCATGAGGGGGGGGTGACCCCCTTTAAAATGATGTGATGTAAAATGATGTGATAAAGTATGATGTGATTTTTTATGTTTATAGTCTTAAAAAAAAATTTTGAAATAATGATGATTTTGATAGTGATAAAATTCTTTGAGGTGAGTTGGGAGGAGGAGGGGGGTTTCCCCGGGGAACCAAAGGGGCCCTGACTTCCCTTTTTTGTAAAATTTTTTGAGAGTGAGCGTGGGGGCCCCCCACTTTTAAAAAGACGGGAAAAAAAAGATTTTTTAAATGGGGTTTTTTCCGGGAGCCGTGTTGGGATGTGTGAAAACCAGAAGATCGTCGCGGTTGCACTTTGTTCCCCAGTGGTTTTTGTTTCTTTGTGTTGGGTTTTGGGAGTTAATTGTCTGTGTCAGTTTGGGATGGGTGCAGTTTTCTCCGGCCCCAAATTTTAATTTTTTTTTGTTTGGGTTTTCCCCTTTTAAAATTTTTGGGTTTTTGTTTTGGGGGGTTGCCAGTGAAACTTATGAGACCCAGTAGGATTGTTCTGTTAGATAATTTTAAAAGGGTCCTTTTGTTTAAGCTACTTGCTTTTTAAATTTTTTATCCCCCCCATTTATGTTCCTTCTGTGTTTTAGTGTGTAGCAAGTCTGGGTTTTTCCAGTTTGTTTTTGTTTTAAAAAGGATTTAGAGAGTACCCCCTCCCTTTGGTGGGGAAAAAAAACCCCTTTTTTGGATGTTAAGGGGGTTTTTGGGGTGATGGAGACGGTTTTGGTGGGGGGTTGGACCCCCTTTTTCTTTTTTAGTACTCCAAGGGGAGGGATTGTTAGGCCCCCGTTTTTTGGGAGGTTAGACCCCCGGTTTCCCCCTTTTTTTTGGGGGGTGTATCAAATCTCAAGATTAACCCCGAGTTTTACGGATATGTGTCAGGTAATTATTCTATTTTACATGTATGTTGCAATCATATGTTGTTGGGTTTTTTTTTAAGAATTTTTTGACACGTAAATTTCAAAAAACGCGTGCATTTTTTATGGCCTAAATTTTTCCCCGTTGCCATGGCCCCGTACCCCCGCTGGCTCGCTTTTCGGGGGTTATCATGGAGTGAGGGAAAAAGCCCCAAATTTTGTTCCCCCGGAGCAAAAAAATTTAAAAAACCAAAAAAGCTCCCCCCGGAAAAAGGGTTTATGGGGGGCGAGAAAATTTTTTTTTCCTTCGGGGAAAAAGAAAAATTTTTATTTTCGGTTGGCCGATCATCGGGAAATTAAAAAGCAGGAGGGGAATGTTATCTCGTCCTAAAAGGGGGCCTAAATTTTTGGGGTTTCCCCCTTTCCCCCGGGGCCCCCCGGGTTTCAGTAGTAGATCGTTTTTTTTTGCCGGGGGTTTTGGGATATGATGCCCCGACGGGTCTTCTTGTGGACAAAATTAGTAAGATACGCAAAGGGGATGCCCCGGGGGGGGGAATTGCTTCTTTAGTTCCGTAGTGGGCCAGATAAAAAACAGGGAATGACCCTTTAGGAGCCAGTTTTGTATGGGCTTTGAAAAATTAAAGGGTTTTGGCTGTATGATTTCCCCCATCATGGGGGCTAGGGCCCCAGTATCCGTACTGATAGGGGCCCCCGGGGAGGTGCGAGGACCCCCCCCCGTTGTTACCCCCTACTAAAAGCCCCCTTTTGGGTTTGGGGTTTCCCTTTTTTTTCGGGGAGGTATGCGTTGGGGGGGACATCTTTTTGTTTGGAGGGGGTTTGGGGGGTACGCCCCGGTTGAAGGGTTTTTTGCGGGAAAGAGGGACATTTTGTTGGGGGATGTCCACCCCCTGCCCTTTTTGAGAAAAGTCGCCGGGAAAATTTTAAACCGGGGTTTTGTGGGGGACGCAACTGGGGTATGTATTTCGTCCGGGGTTTTCTAGTTTTTTGTCCCGTGGAGGGGGGGGGTTTGGTTTGGAGGGAGAGATTTTTGTTTTTTGATAGTGGGTTCCCGGGGAAAACTGGTTGCGTCGTTTGTCGGCTAATTTTTGCATTGGGTATTGGTAAAAAAAGGGTTTCCCTTTTTTTTCCTTTTCGAAAAGGGCCCCGGGCCCCAAGTGCTTTGTTTGGGGGGTTATAACTTGCCCTTTGGGTAGGGCAATACATAGGGAACATTATTTGTTATGTGTTGGAGGGTTTCCTACCCCCTTTTTTTTGGGATTTTTGGTTGGTTTTTAAATAACCTGTGATTAATTGGCGCCCCGAGATATAAGCAATGGGGGGATTTTTTTAAAGAAAAATGCTGAAAAGTCATCCCGGGGGTGTCCCCAGTACTTTCCCCCCTTTTTTTGGGGGAAATTTTGGGGGTGTTCCTGGGGGGGGTTTAGGGTTCCTTTCCGGGTTTTATGGGTGTCTTTAATTTACTTCCTGATGCAAAATTAAAAGCTAGGTTTTAAAACCCCTTTTGGGCTGAGAGGCAGGTATGAAAGTTTTTTTTTCGGAAATTTGGGCCCCAAAAGGGGTATTAGGGCCCTTTATCTTCCCGTGGGCGGGGGGTTTTTTTTGGAAGAAAAAAAAGGGGGGCCCCCCCCCTTGCTTGGATTTGCGAAATTTTTCGGATTACTGTTCGAAAATCCCTATCCCCTCTGATTCCCGATCTTTCAATCAAATGTTTTGGGGCCCCAAAGGTTCTTAAAATTTTGGGGGCAGGGGGGGGGTTTAATTTTGATTAGGTTAAAAGGGGGGAGAGTGGGAAAAAAAGGGTTTAAAAGCCCCGGGGGGGAAATTTTTAGAACCCCTTTTTATGCCCCTTTTGGGGTTTATGCGCACCGCAGGTTCCCCAAATTTTTTTTTAAAAAAAATTTTTTAAAGGTGGGGTGTTTTTTGGGGGGGGTTTTTTTGGGATCATTTTAATTTATCACAGTTTTTTGTCTACCGGAGCATGTGGAAGGTGTTGCAGTTTGCGAGACAAAAAAAATAGCCAAATGGAAAGTGGTATTCCCCCCTCGGGAAAAATTCATTTTTTTGGGGTTTTTGGTGCGCCCCGGGTTTTCCCCTATGGCCCCGAAAGGTGAGAGCGGTTTTATGGGATCAGCGGAGGATTTTAAAGGTTGGGGTTTTTTGGGGGGTTTTTTTAACTCTACCGGAAATTTTTTTTTAAATTTTATCTGTTGTAAAACCCCCTTCCCAAAATGACAGAAAGGGGTTTTTTTTTAAAAGGGTGGAAAAAGTTGCCAAGTTTTTTCCTTTGAAAAAGTTTTGTTCGGCACGTTTAAACAACAGATGCATCCCCCCCCTTTTGTGGGGTGGCGGTCGAGTAGGGGGGGGTTTGCAATTTTTCCCCGGGCCCCTCCCTGGTAAATGGCTCGGGGTTTTTTTTTCTAAAAAATTGTCGCCCCCCAAAAAAGGGAAATTTTTTTTGGGAAAAAGGGGAAACCCTTTTGGGCCCCTTAAGTTGGTTTTGAGAAGGGGTCATTTTTTGGAGGGGCGTTCCCCCGGGCCCCTATTATGATACAAGAACCCCCGTATTGGAATCTGCTAAGCGTCTGAATTCCGAAAGTCGATGGTCGTTTTTTTTTTACCCGGTTTAAAATTTTTTTTTTCCTTATCGCCCTGGAAAGAAAGTTAAAAAGGGGGGTGCCCCTTTTTTGCAGTTTCCAGGGGCCGGGGGGAAGGATGACCCGTTCCTATCCCCTTTTTAGGGGTGGGAGTGTCGGTGTATTTTTTAGTGAGGGGGAGGGTTAGAGGTAGGGGGACCCCCCCGCCCGGGTCCAGGGAGATGTTTGTCCCAATCATTTTAGAAAAAGGTTATTGGGGGCCTCATTTCTCTTTGGGACACAGGGGAAAGGGGACTTTAGTTTTCTGGGGTTTTTTGGGGGGCCCAAGTTAATAAAGATTTTTTTAATTTTTTTCGCGCCCCGGGGGTTTTTTTGTCCTTTAAACCCCCCCCATTTCCGTCCTTTTGGGCCCCTTACTTGAAATTCGGGCGTAGGGCTTTTTTTTCTATGGACTTATCACGGCCCTTTTAGTCGGGGGGGGGGCTGGGTTTTGGTTTTGGGTTTTTGGCGGGTTTAGAAAAGGGAAAAATTTTTTTTGGGTTTCCCCCCCTCCCCCTTTCTAAAACTCTGGGCGGGGGTTATTGGGGGTTTTTGGAAATTTTGGGTTGCTTCTGATTGGTTTTGATAGGGGGTCTCGTTTGTGCCCCAAATTTTGGGGGGGCATTTTGTTTAGTGGGGGGGTGAATTTGCATTTTCCTGGTTTTATCCGGCCCCTGGTCAGAAGGGTTTTAAAAGCCTAGGCTTTCTTGGGGGTTTTTTCTCGGGAAAAACCGGAGGATGGTCTTTTTTTTCCTCCCGGGAGAGTTCGCTCTTAACAAAGGCGGGCGAGCCCCCTGGTAAGTCCTTTTTTTGGGGGGTAGGGGTTTTACCCCCCGTTTTGAAAATTAAAAAGGGGGGGGGGGGCCCTTTGGGGGTTTTTGGGGGGCTTTTTTGTGTACTTGTTCAGTGTGGAAAAGGTTTATTGAATAATCTGGGTTTTGGGAAAAGTTAAAAAATTGGCTGATGGAGGAGAGTTTTGGTCCCGTTTATGTAAAAGATTGGTAGGTTGTCTACGGTAAAAAAATTAGAGTTCCCTTGGAAGGGGGATTCATGGGCCCCAAAAGGATCGTTTTAAATTTAAACCTGGGCTTTTGTCTGGACCCCCCCCCTACTTTTAAAAATTTATAATTGTTCCAAAGTTTCCCTTTAAAAGGGGAGTTTGGGAAGTATACATCCCCTTTTCCCTCCCCAGTGGTGGTCAAAGGTAACTTGGATTTCAAGTGTCAAAAAATCATTGACTAGTTAAAACGCGGCCCCTTTAGAAATTTGGGCATTTTGGAAAAGGGGGATGGCCCCGGGGAGGGGCGGGGGGTTTCCCGGTCTGACTTTTAAAGGGAGATCGTTTGGGGGCGGCCCCTTCCCCCAAAATCCCCCGGGAAACCGGGCCCCCCGGGGGCGGGGGCCCCCCGTAGAAGGGGGGTAAAGTCATGTGTGCATCGCCCAAAAATGTCGGGTTTTCAAAATTTTGAAATTCCCCCAAATGGTTGCTGTTTCTTTGTGTTTGGAGTTGGGGGTTTAAAATTTTGTCGTGCTCTTTTGGGACGGGTTTCTTTTTCCCCCCGGGTGAAATTTTAAATTTTTTGTTGAGGGTTTTCCCTTTTTAAAATTTTGGGGTTTTTGTGTTGGGTTGCCCGTAAAAAATTTTCAGAGACACGGGGGGTTTGTTTGTATAGACTTAAGTTAAAGAGCTTTTTTTGTTTAAGCCCCCTTGTTAATTTTAAATTCCCCAGTCTTTTTTTTTTCTTCTGTGTTGAGGTGTATGCAAGTCTGTTTTTTCCCCCGTTGTTTTATGTCTTCTTGTATTTAGCAGAGTCACCCCTATCCTTGGTGGTAATCAGAATTTCTTAGGATGATTCGGGTTTTGGGGGTGATAGGAGACGGGTTGGCTGGAGTTTGGGGACCTCTAAACCCCTTTTCAGTCCCTCCAAAAAAAGGGGAGGGATTAGTTGGACCCGTTTGGTAGGTTAGACCCCGGTCCCTCTTTCTGTGACGTGTTCAATTTTAAAGAAAAACCCGAGTTCAACGGATATCGTGTCAGGTAAATTATTCTAATTTACATGCTGATGTTGTAATCTATATGTTATAGAGTGTTGTTCTTTTAAGAAAGTTTATGACATGTACAATATAAAGAGGTGAATTTGTGAGCCAAAGGGTCACAAGGTATCAAATCCCCCTTAGGGGTTTAAAGGGGGTTTTCCCCTTCCCCCGTGCTTAAGCGAATGGGGTTTACCCCCCCGAGGTAAGCTTGGTAAACCAAGTAGGTTTTTCCCCCGGAAAAAAGGTCAGAAAACAAGGGTAAGGGGATTGATATTTACGTAATATGTTAAAGAGCGTAACAATACACCCCTTAATGAAATTTTTTTTGGCCCCAAAAAAAAAAAAGGCACTAGGGTAAAGGGATTTCTGTAGTTCTCCAAGATTCTGATTAAGACCCCATGCTCATGTTGGGGAAGAAATTTAAAAAAGGCCCCTTTTTTGGAATTTATACCAGGCCTAATTAATAGCGCAGTCTAGCCATGGGGGGCAAGGTTTTCAGATTTCTTTCGTAAAAACATCAGAAAAATCAAACAAAAAGTCGGAAATCCCCGCCTGGGGGAGGCAGAAAAAACAGGATGTTGGTATTAAACATTGGACCCCCAATGGTTACGACCGTTTTCCCAAAAACCAAAAAAAGGGTTATGGCTGAAACCGGAAACCCCCGCATAAGTCATGAATTTTATAGAAAAAAAAATTTTTCAGCCCCCTGGTGTTAGGTTCAACCCCCATTATCATGAGAGAAATGGGTTTTTTTTCACCCAAAAGGGGTAAAAATCGATCCCGTAAAGGAAAATTCTGTGGGTATCAAGGAACCCCAACGTTTAGAAAAAATTTTCCCAGGTTATATGCCCCCGAATAAAAAAGCCTGAGAAAAAATGGGCCCCGAGGATTCAGGTGCAGTTAATAAAAACTTAGTTGAACATACCCAAAAAACTGAGGTGAAAACGTTTCCCCCTTAGGGGGCTGAATGCATGAGAGGATCACCACGTAAAAAATCCCCCCTTGCGCTTTAAAAATCATGACGCGTGCCCGACACCACTCTATCCATGATGGGGGCAGCAGCGGTCCAAGGGGAAAACTCCGCATCTTTCGTCACGCAAAGTTGTCAATTTTAAAGCTAATGACATAGAATCATTTTGGCCCAGGGGGAAGGGTTTTCCCCCTAAATTTAAATTATCCCCCAGCCCCCTTCGGAAAAGGGGGCCAAAGGTCTTTCCCCTTTTGGGCGGATGCCCCCTAGGAAATTTTGACAGTTTTAAATCAGCGTTCAAGCCCTGATTTTTGCCAACAAAAGGTTTTTGCTTGTCGTGAATTTGGTTTTTACATTAACCAAAAATGAAAAAATGCATCAAAAAACACTCAAAACAGGTCCCCCGGGATCGGGAAAAAGCCCAAACCCCGGGTTTTCCCCCGGGGGGAGTGATAAAATTTAACCTGCTGCGCTGCGTTTTTGAGGGGTTAGATTTTTAACAAAAACAATTTACAAAATTTTTTTGAAATTTGAAACTTAGCTGATCCCTAAAAAAAAAATTTTGGAGGGGGAAACCTGGTTTTCCCCAACAGGCACCCGCAAGATAGATGCAAAAATTCCGAACTCGGGGCAAGCTGATCCAACCCCCGAAATGTGCAAACTCCTTTTGGGGAAAAGATCCCCCGAAGAGAAAGAGGGAAAAAAAAAAAATTCAACAAACAGAAAATATCTGACAACTTTTTTTTCAAAAAAATTTTTTTTCCCCCGTGATTTCCAAAATTTTTTGGCGGTGATATGTTTGTTCGGTGTGAGGAGGGAGGTAAAAAAGGAAAAAGAGCGTTGGAATTATGAGATTGCAGTACCCGCTAACCAGCAACTAGAGGAGCGGGAGGTTCCCGTTGGTCTAGACCTCGTCACGTGAGAACTAATAACCCAAAAAAAGAAATGGAACTATTCCCCCCGGGCGAACCCCCAAAATAATAGAAAGCCCCCCAAAAATGAATGGGGGTTAGAAAGAGGAAATATGACACAGAAAAAAAAGTAGAGCAAAAACCGGGGCCAATATCTAATAGAAAAAAGGTAGGGGGGTACTTATGCAAAATTAGAAAATGAAAAAAAATTTAATTTAAAATCACCTGGTCACGCCCCTTCCCCAAAAATTAGTTCCTGGTGTAACAAAAACAAAACGCAGCCACTGAAAAACTGGAAAAACAAAGTACAAAAACCAGTGGCTGGGACTAAACTGAGAGGGCAGAAGCCCCGGAGGGGCCCTGAAGGCCCCCACAGAAGGCAGGACAAAGCAAAAAATATAGAAAACAAAAATAAGAAATTGTTTTTGTAGCGGAGATGCGACAGACAGCGGCTACAAGGGAAATGGAAAGAAGGTTAGACCGAAATTGACACGGAACCTGTGGGAAAATGCTCCTTATAAAAGCCCATCAGTAAACCTGGATTCCTTCCAATCTCCTAGTACGTTTAACAAGGGGCCTTGTCAGAAATCATCTCAACCCTTCACAACAAGCCTGGTTTGGGAGAGGTTTCCTCATGCTGCATGGAAAATAGTATTGTATAGGGAACTGAAGTCCGGAGGGTTGAGTCAGTTTTTTACCTGAACTATATGAAGTTAGTGTGGGGTGGTCACATGTCACTACTTGGGACCAGATGGTGCGTTATGTTGTGGTGAATGTTAACTAAGGTTCCAGACAAGAGTGAATGAAAATGAATTGTAACCTGACAGTGGCAGGATGTGAATGAAAATGAATTGTATAACACGACAGTGAGCGGATGTGAATGAAAAGAATTGTAAACACTGACAGTGAGCAGAATGTGAATGAAATGAAGGGTATAGCCCTGACGTGAGCCAGAGTGGTGGGAAGTGGTGTGGGCGAAGGTGGGGCTTCTGGGATGTTTCAGAAGAGCCGAAAGTGGGGAACTGGAGAAAAGTAAAAAAACCCCTTACCTTTGTGATAGGTTGGGAAAAATGGTCAGTGCCCAGGGACGGAGGTAGTGAGTTGTGAGGAAGAGTCACAGAAGTTTTGAGTGTCGGTCGTACTTTTTGGGGCCGGACTTATCGAAAATGAGCCGGTAAGTCAAGTGAAACCATGAGGATACCCGAGGCCCGCAGGAGTATAGCGGGAGGGTAAGGGTAGTGCGGAGTTCAGTGAGAGAAAGTGATGTTGGCTAGACATGGTAGGAAAGTGATGAGGGCATGATGGTCCAGGTTCATGTCTCTGTTGGTTGTTGACCAGCCTCCGGTTGGATGACCAGCCTCCGGTTGGAGAAGAGGGAGGGGATTGTGAGACGTGGTGATATGGTGATGGGGTGTACATTTCCAGGTAATGGGAAATGTGTGGCTTTGTAAACTAGTGGTAGGAAAGGTCATCACCTCATTCGCCCAATTGCAGTACAAGCCTGAAATATAGGTGTTAATTAGGGACAGAAGAGGTTGTTTGGAAAACAGTCTGGAGCTTCTTTGCCTGGGAACAGGGAGGTGTGGCACAAGGAAGCAGTTCAGGATTGGGAGCTGTCTTTGTTGGACACGGGAGGTGTCCCGGCCAAGGAAGCAGTCTCGGTTGGGAGCTTCTTTGTCGGACACGGAAGGTGTCCCGGCACAAGGAAGCGTCTCGGATTGGGAGCTGTTTTGTTGGAACAGGGAGGTGCGGCAAAAAGAAGCCCTCCCCCGGATTGGGAGTTTAGTTTGGGTGGACACAGGAAGGTGTCCTGGCAAAGAAAAGTCTCCAAGAGGTTAGGTGGCTTAGTCTGGACACACAGGAAGGGTCCGGCAAAGAAGCAGTCTCAGGAGTTTGAGTATTCTTGGGTGAGGAAGGACCGGACTAGGAGTAGTTCAGTGGAAAAACCGTTTGAGAGGCTGAATAGGAGTGGTCTCTCTAAGTTGGCATGGAAGGGCCCCTTAGACACAAGGAGGAGTTTGTAAAGTCCTATGGTAAATATGTATATGTGTTGTTTTGGGCACAGATGGTGAGGTGGGTCCCGGATGGAGGGCCTTATCTAAGTGTAATTAGTGGCTAGCAAGCCCAGTTTTTTTGTTTTGTTTGTTTTTCGTTTGTGTGGACTTTAAAAAGATGGTTGCGGCAGTTTTAACCATAATGGTTGAATGAATGTTTATATGCCATTCTGTCTACCAGACGCGATCCTGGCTAAACCCCCTGGAATGTTAACCCGTCTGTTTAGTATTTATGTTTGTTTATAGTTTCCCCCGCACGTTCAATTATCAAGTTCAATAAAGCACAGATTCTCACAATTCCTTTATTGGACCCCAATATTTAAGGTTTTGCTGTGTTAAGCTGCAATACCTTTTCATTAGGAGGACAGAAAGCTTGTAAAAATAAAGATTATTAATAGATTTTTTTATTAAACAATTCAGATTGCAGGAACTTTAAGAAATTGATTTTTTAACAATTAAGGGAAGGCTTATTGTATAGACTGGGACCGTGATGGGATGGGGACCCCAAAATAAATGGTGCTTTTTAGGATTTATAGAATCCTGCAAAAACCTTTTACCCTATGGTAATAAAATATCAGAATGAAAGAAAACCATTTGGTAAATAAGAAGTACGAAGTTTAAGATAAAAACAAAGGGATTCAAAATTTGAAAATGAGAATACAGAAATGCATTTAGGAGTTAAAGATCTAAATAAGAATGTAGAAAGAAATAAGTGGCAAAGTTTCTACAGAAAACAAATCCCCTGCATTAAAATAATCTCAAAATTGTTTATAAATACATCGGCCAAAAAACCAGTGCACGGCCCTTAAAAGATGAAATAAAATAATTTACTGTTCCTTGCCTTAACAAGCGGAGGGAAGGCCCTTGCATACCTTAATAAAGGTGGACCGGAAAGAGGGGCATTTTGAAGGATTTCCTTGAGAAATCCCAGGGGTTCTGATGGTTGACGTTTTATTTTTAAATCTATGCAGAGGGGTTTCCCCATTGGCAAATTATTTTTAATCATTCCGGAGGGTTTCCCATACCGATGCGCTAATCATTTTACCTACTTCTCCCAAAAGGGGAGGATCCATTGGATTGCGCCAAACTTTCCAATTGTGTATTAAAATTTGATTAAAAAAAGAAATTTTATTTATATTGCCCATGATTCCATGGTAGTACATGGAAGGGGTTAATTACAAATTTAAAATCACTTACAGAAACAAACTAACATCACAGACTGAATAGGGGGGAGAGAGGCCCTGTTTTAGGTTACATTTACAGGTGGTGGAGGAGAAGTAGGTTGTTGGGGTTGCACATTCCGGTGTTGGTTGAGGGGGAGTTGGGTGGTGAGGCGGGGGGGAGGGTTTGTCATTGCGGCGTAAGTTTCCTGAAGAGGTGGGTTTTCAGGTTATCTGAAGGATCCGAGAGTGGTTGATAGTCGGACGTACTGAGTCAAAGAATTCCAGAGGATGGGGGATATTCGGGAGAAGTCTTGGAGGCGGTTGGGTGAGGAGCGAATAAGTGTGGAGGAGAGAAGGAGGTCTTGGGAGGATCGGAGATTACGTGAGGGAAGATGTCGGGAGATTAGTTCAGAGACATATGGGGGAGACAGGTTATAGATGGCCATGTAGGTCAGTATTAGTAATTTGAATTGGATTCGCTGAAGGAATGGGAGCCAGTGAAGAGATTTCCAGAGGGGAGACGCAGAGCAGTAGCGAGGAGAGAGATGAATTAGTCAGGCAGCAGAGTTAAGGATGGACTGGAGAGGTGCGAGGGTGTTTGCAGGGAGGCCACAGAAAAGGATGTTGCAGTAGTTGAGGCAGGAGATGATGAGGGCATGCGCAAGCATTTTAGTAGATTGAGGGTTGAGGAAGGGACGGATTCTGGAAATATTTTTGAGCTGGAGGCGACAGGAGGTGGGGAGAGCTTGGATGTGCGGTTTGAAGGACAGGGCAGTCAAGGGTTATCCGAGGCAGCGGACCTCCGGTACAGGAGAAAGCATGGTGTCGTCAATTGTTATAGATAGGTCAGGTAAGGAAAATCTGTGAGATGGGGGAAAGATGATGAGTTCAGATCCACATTGAGTTTGAGAAAGCGGGAGGAGAAGAAGGAGGATATGGCTGATAGACACTCGGGGATTCTGGAGACCAGAGAGGTGACATCTTGGCCAGAGAGGTAGATCTGAGTATCATCGGCATAAATGTGGTACTGGAATCCATGGGACTTTATGAGTTGCCCCAGGCCAAGTGTATAGATTGAGAAGAGTAGGGGTCCTAGAACAGAGCCTTGGGGGCTCCAACAGAGAGAGTGTGGGATGAGGAGGAAGTGTGGAAGTGGGAGACGCTGAATGTGCGGTTGGAAAGGTATGAGGAGATCCAGGATAGGGCGAGGTCTTTGATGCCAAAGGAGAGGATCTGTAGTAGGAGGCAGTGGTCAACTGTGTCGAAAGCAGAGGACAGGTCTAGAAGGAGGAGTATAAAGTATTGTCCGTGAGCTTTGGCTGTAAGTAGGTCGTTAGTCATTTTGGTCAGGGCTGTTTCAGTGGAGTGATGGGGGTGGAAACCAGATTGTAGATTGTCAAAGAGCAAGTTAGATGAGAGGTGGGAGGAGAGTTCAGCATGGACTCTACGAGCACTTTCAAATCTAAATCTCCGAGCACTTCCAAATACTCGGAGACCACCCGAGCGTGCTTGGGGAAACACGAGCAATGAGTATTCTCGCTCATCACTAATGGTAACCTATATAGCACTAATTTTCCACCACTTTTGAGTGACTTAAAGAAACCGACGGATAGGTGAAAACCTCTCTCGCTTTCTCTAATTGATCATATTACTTTGATTAAGATGTCCCTTCTTCCTCCTAAGTTACTTTATTTTTTTGAGACCTTACCGGTCAGAGTCCCCATTAGTGAATTTAAATCCCTTCAGGCAGCTATGCTGAGGTACATTTGGAATGACAAGCGATATCTAAGCTGTTGTGAATGTGTTAGAAATGAGTTCTGAGCAGAAGCTCCCTCTGGTGGTTGCAGACGGTGCTGAACCATTTGGTGAGGATTGGCAATCAGGAGTTACAGACTGGTCCTATATAAGGGAGGTTCCCTCCCATCAGGGTTGCCGGTGATCAATTGTTCTTGTCTAACTGCTGTTGTTCCTGGTTCACTTGGAAGCCTGCTGAATCTTGCCTCTCTCCTGCTCTCAGATAAGACATTTTCTGCTTTTATTTTTGAGCTTGCTTTTTGCATTGTTTTCCTGCACTTCTGTGGAGGTCAGCCAGGTCCCCTCCTGGATCTTGTGCTCCTCTCAGTTTATCTGGGCCTCTGTTATTTGTTCATTTGCCTTTTCCAGTTTTTTCAGTGACTGCGGCTTAGTTTTGTTACACCAGAGAACTAATTTAGGTGGTGGAGGTCGTGTGATCTCAGGTGTTTTTGTAATTAGTAGAGTTGGTACTTTTTAGGGTTTTTTGGGATTGCAGTAAGTGTCCTTCCTATCCTTTTCTTTCTAGGAAGATTGGGCCCCAACGTTTGCTCAAACTGTTGTAACATTTCCAGGGGTATTAGCTCTAGGATCGCTGTCTGGGTAGACAGAATGGCACGGAAACAGTTCACTCAGACAGCAATCATGGTAAAAACTGGCCGCAACCAGTTTTATTAAAGTCCACAGCACACAGATAAAACAAAGCATAAACAAAAGACCTAGGCTTTGCTAGCCACTAAATTACACTTATGTAATGTCCCTTTCTATCAGGAACCCAGACTCTATCAGTCTGTGCCCAAAACAACACATATGATATATGTTACCAGTATGGAGTTTCCCAGATACTCCTCCTTATGTCTGAAGGTCCACCCGACGTCCAGACTTGAGAGAGATCCACTCCTATTCAGTAGTCATTATGCTGGAGGTTCACAGAGACACTCTTGTGTCCGGGGTACCTCTAACCCAGACTGAGACAGCTCCCCTCCTCTTCAGTAATCATCAGCATGGAGGTTCACAGAGACACTCCTATGTCCGGGGTCCTTCCTGCACCCAGACTGAGACGGCTCTCCTCCTCTTCAGTAGCTTATCCGCATGCATTCTCACAGAGACTGCTTCCTTGTGCCAGGACACCTCTCTGTGTCCAGGCTGAAGACAGCTCTAACACTCTTGGAGACTGTTTCTTGTGCCAGGACACCTCCCTGTGTCCAGGCTAAACTAGCTCTCTGACTGTGTCCGCAGACACCTATTTCTGGCTTCCTAATTAACAGCTGATTGGCTTCAGGTTTAAGCTGCAAGTGTGCAATGAATGCAAGGTGTAGTGACCTCTCTCTACCACCAGGTCTACAAAGCCACATATTTCCCTTATAGTTAGCAAAGAACCTAGGTGAAATGTACACCCCATTCACCACATATCCTCACTGTCTCACATATCCCCCCCTCTTCTCCAGACCGGAGGGCTGGTCATCCAGACCGGAGGACTGGTCAACAAACCTAAAGAGACAGTGAACACAGCTCAAGTCATAGCCAACATCAGCTTCATCTATATTTTCCATTAAGCAGGGTTTCTATACCCTTACACACACACACACTGTGTGATGTCACAGTCATGTAACCAGTCAGCTTGAGGGGAAGGAACATGGACAGTCAAAACATACACACTGATCCATTAAATGGATGCCAGCCAGCGCTGCATTACCCATCCGTCCCCTCTGCATACAACTTTATCCTAGGTATTTAGACACATACCCCTTGGGTGGGTTTGTAGGTGACTGGACCCGCCCAGCTCTCCAAGTCACCTGGAAGCCTCCCAATGTATAGCACAAGTCTCAGCAGTAGATCTGCTGAACCAAAATATATCCAGGCTTCCATCACAGGGCCACCCACCTCTGCGATACATACCGTCCATCCATCACATGCCTCCATGCATATCCTGAGGGCCATACCCAGTGCCCCCTCTGTTCAAATTTGTGGGGTCGAACACCTGCCACCCGACCAGAGATCCCCCTCGGTCGCCTCTGCCAGTCACCCCGTCTCAGTTGATTTTGGGCACTATGCAATATCACCTCTTTGTTAGGCCTCTCCCGCCCCCAGCGGTCAGAACGTTGGCCTTGTCCTTGTGTCGGTGTCACCTCACCCGACCTTTCTTTCCCGAACTGACTCCTACCGTCGTTGCGGCCACGAGTCCATCGTCCAGTCAAGCTTACTGGTAGCTCTGAGTCTGACTCTCTGTCTTTTCGTCCGCCACCGGGTCTCACACTCAGCCGTGAGCTAACAGAAGCGTCATCTCTACCCCTCATTGTTTTAGCACGTCTACTGCCAATCCCCAGGGAAGCCTCTCGTCTCTCCCTTTCTTGGGCTGGAAGTAGTCGCTCTCTTTGTTCCAACTGTAAAACATCCTCAGATGGCATCTTCTGTCTGGCTGTAAGGTCAGCATCAGCCTTCTTCTCAGGACTCTCAACCTCTTCTGCTACCATGCCTTCCTCATTTGCACTGGTTGCTTTATTGTCATCAGATGATTCATTATCACTCCCACTATCCCTGTCTGACCCCTTTTTCTCAGCCACATCTGGCTCACCTTCAGGGCTAGACACTTCACTTTCATTCACATCCTGCTCACTTTCAGGGTCATACAATTTATTTTCATTCTCATCCTGCTCACTTTCAGGAGTATACAATTTATTCCCATTCACATCTTGATCTGGAACCTTAGTTAACATGTTATCCTCAACATTAACTTCACCATCTGGTCCCTCAAGTATGTGACTATGTGACAACCCCAGCACTATACCTCCATATAGCTCAGGTACCAGGAGCTGACTCACGACCTCTCCCTGGACTTCAGTGTCCCTAAACAATAGGTTATTGTTCATGGCAGCATGAGGAAACCTCTCCTCAGAGCCAGGCTCTTGGGGAACCTCATTCAGAACAATTACATTTTCCTGTGCCGTTTTAAGAGTGGGGTCTCGCACCGGCTCTCTCCCAAAATTGTCACAGGACACAGGCAGGTCAGGGACACTCGGTTCCCGAGAACCACCATCCTCGTCTCCCAACATCACCTGCAAAGAAATTTCATCTTTATCACGGTCATCATCAGTATCATCACTATTATGATTAGCATCATCATCATTATCAATATCATCATCACTATCACACAAGATAAACGGCCCACTAACATTGTGTTCTGCCCCTCGGGACTGCGTACCCTCAGTAGGGGCTTCATCACACTGTCCATCAGAATCACCCTTCCCCCAGAGATCCTTAGACCGGGGAAAGTCATTACACAACACAACGGGGTGCACCAGGTTCTTCACTACCCCACTTCACATGAAACCTCCCCGAGTTTAGGGACCAAGTCCACGGCAGTCTCTGGGTAGACTTTGGTGTCTCCATGGATGCACACCATACTCAAGTGCTTATCAGGCATGAAGTCCCTATCAATCAGGCTGTCACATACGGAAGTCACTGGACTCTCTGAGTCCAAGAGGGCCTGCGCTGAGCAACCATTTGTAACCACCGGGGACACCTGTGGTCCAGTCTCTTCGGTTGCGGTGGTCACACACACAGGTTCTGCGCAGAGAGAGAGGGATCTGCCAACATCACGGCACATAGGCTCCCCCTCTAGTGGACAGTTGGCTGCAATTTCACGACATCTCCAACACTGTCCATCACACTCTTCCACCCACATGTCCCCTCGGGCCTGAACCCGCTTATCAGCATACCCCATGTCCCCAACAGCTGGAACGCTCTTACCGGGAGAGTTCGACGTCCGGGAACTCTGAAGTGACGTCCTCTCAGACGGCTGTACCTCAGGAGAACATGCTCGGGTGTAGCGGTTCACTGTAAGACATGCTCGGGTGTAGCGGTTCACTACCACCTTTTCAACTCCATAATCAGGCCTGCTGACTGCAGACTCCCAACTGTATTTCCAGTCATGAACTCCCCTGGCATGGGCTGTCACCGTAACACCCAGCCGGGTACGAATCTCTGCCTTCAACTTGGCATAGTCTTCGCTGTCCTGCTTGCTCAGGTCAGCATAGGCCACCTGGGGCACTCCAATCAGATAGGGTGCGACCATCATGGCCCACTCAGATAGGGGCAGATTCTCCTTCTCTGCCAGTCTCTCAAACCTAGTGAGATATACCTCCACATCATCACGAGGTGTCATCTTTTCCAGGGACCGTCTTACCGCCTTCTTTACATCAGACAAGTCAGGTGCCTTCACAACATTACTCTGAGACGCGGTGCGGAGAGCTGCAATCTGCTCCAACAACCGGTTATTCTCCTGCTGCTGCTGCAGGAATTTCTGCCGGTGCTCCTGCATGCGCTGCTGGTGCTGCAGGCGCTGTTGCTCCATGCTCCGCTGGGCCTGTACCAGGTACTCAACGAACCCCTCCATACTGCCGGACTCATCTGTCTCAATCACAGCAGTCTTATGTTGCACAATAACTTGCGCCATTTGTTCAAACAGCGCCTCCATGCTGTCATCCATGCTGTCAGACTTCTCTGTCTTCACAACGGTAGTCTTCACTCAAGACATACACACACTCTACAGTCTTTTCCATAGAAAAATTTAGCTCTGCTGTGCAAACACCCTTTTTTTTTTTTTTTTTCTTTGCAAAGTCTATTAGGGCTACTGTCTCTTTAAGACTGCTTCCAATAGACGTTTCTGCTGACACACTTTTTTTTTTCTCTGTTGCTATTTCAATAGACTTCACCTTTAATGCTGTCTCTTGCCACTGTGCTGCATGCACACTCCAGCACTAACTGTACCAGGCCCTGCGCTGCCCAGCATTCTCCACCAATTGTAACATTTCCAGGGGTATTAGCTCTAGGATCCCTGTCTGGGTAGACAGAATGGCACGGAAACAGTTCACTCAGACAGCAATTATGGTAAAAATGGCCGCAACCAGTTTTATTAAAGTCCACAGCACACAGATAAAACAAAGCATAAACAAAAGACCTAGGCTTGTCTAGCCACTAAATTACACTTATGTAATGTCCCTTTCTATCAGGAACCCAGACTCTATCAGTCTGTGCCCAAAACAACACATATGATATATGTTACCAGTATGGAGTTTCCCAGATACTCCTCCTTATGTCTGAAGGTCCACCCGACGTCCAGACTTGAGAGAGATCCACTCCTATTCAGTAGTCATTATGCTGGAGGTTCACAGAGACACTCTTGTGTCCGGGGTACCTCTAACCCAGACTGAGACAGCTCCCCTCCTCTTCAGTAATCATCAGCATGGAGGTTCACAGAGACACTCCTATGTCCGGGGTCCTTCCTGCACCCAGACTGAGACGGCTCTCCTCCTCTTCAGTAGCTTATCCGCATGCATTCTCACAGAGACTGCTTCCTTGTGCCAGGACACCTCTCTGTGTCCAGGCTGAAGACAGCTCTAACACTCTTCAGTAGCTTATCCGCATGCATTCTCACAGAGACTGCTTCCTTGTGCCAGGACACCTCTCTGTGTCCAGGCTGAAGACAGCTCTAACACTCTTGGAGACTGTTTCTTGTGCCAGGACACCTCCCTGTGTCCAGGCTAAACTAGCTCTCTGACTGTGTCCGCAGACACCTATTTCTGGCTTCCTAATTAACAGCTGATTGGCTTCAGGTTTAAGCTGCAAGTGTGCAATGAATGCAAGGTGTAGTGACCTCTCTCTACCACCAGGTCTACAAAGCCACATATTTCCCTTATAGTTAGCAAAGAACCTAGGTGAAATGTACACCCCATTCACCACATATCCTCACTGTCTCACACTGTTTTCTATCTGTGTCTGTGTTTCCTCTTGTCTAACCGCCATTACATGTTTGGGGGCTTCCTATGTTCTTTGGGGATCTGCTCCGGGGCAGATAGTTTTCCTCTTTCTATCTTTAGGTGTAGTTAGCTTCTCAGGCTGTGACGAGGCGTCTAGGACCAACGTAGGTACGCTCCACGGCTGCCTTTAGTTGTGGTGGTTAGTCAGGGTACTGCAATCCAGTAGATTCCAACCTCTCTGGTGTATTGCCGTTTTTGCCTTCTCTCCTCAGCTACCAAAACATAACAGTATCACCGGCCAAACTGAAAATTATATGGTACTCACAGAAGGGAAAGATAGTGTGAAAAAAAAAAAAAAAAGGATTGTCAGAGTTGTCAGAGATTTCTTTTTTTTTCCCTCTGTTTCTCTGAGTGCTGAGGAGGATTTTTTTTTCTTCAATGGAGCTTGCACAGTTGTCTGGCCATGTGGATCAGCTTGCCACTGAAGTTCGGAGTATTGCTACCTTTCTTGCAGGGTTGCCTGTTGTGGAACCTAGGATTCCCATGCCAGATTTGTTTTTAGGGGATCAAGCTAAATTTCTGAATTTCAAAAATAACTGTAAGTTGTTTTTTGCCTTAAAACCTAAGTCCTCAGGGAACGCAGCACAGCAGGTTCAAATTGTCATCTCTCTCCTGCGTGGCGATCCTCAGGATTGGGCTTTTTCCCTGACACCTGGGGACCCTGTTTTGAGTAATGTCGATGCATTTTTTCTGGCTCTGGGGTTATTGTACGATGAACCTAATGTCGCTGATCAAGCTGAAAAAACCTTGTCGGCATTAAATCAGGGGCTTGAGGACGCTGAGTTATACTGTCAGAAATTTCATAAGTGGGCAGTCCTGACCAAATGGAATGATGATGCTTTGGCAGCCCTTTTTCGGAAGGGTCTGTCAGAGAATGTAAAAGATGTTATGGTGGGTTTCCCTGCTCCCTCTGGTCTCTATGATTCTATGTCATTAGCGATTCAAATTGACAGACGTTTGTGTGAGCGTAGAGGTATGCGTGGAATAGCGTTTCCTTGTGAAACAGCTTCTGAACCCATGCAGTGTGATAGAGTGGAGTCTGGGGCACAGCGTCATGAGTTTCGAAAACGCAATGGGTTATGTTTCTACTGTGGTGACGCCTCTCATGCTATTTCAGTCTGCCCTAAGAGGGGAAGACGTTTTGCACGCTCAGTTGTCTTGGGTAGTGTTCAGACTAAATTTCTGTTGACTGTTACCCTGATTTGCTCCCTGTCCACATTTTCTGCTCAGGTTTTTGTTGATTCGGGAGCAGCTATTAACCTGATGGATTTTGAGTTTGCTAAACGTTGTGGGTTTCCCTTGACACCCCTACAGAAGTCTATTCCCCTACTGGGGATTGATTCTACCCCTTTGGCTGAGAATAAACCCCAGTTCTCTACTCAGGTGATAATGAGGGTTGAACCTGATCATCAGGAGAGTTGCAAATTTTTGGTGCTGTATAATCTGCATGACATTATTGTGCTAGGTTTCCCTTGGTTACAGTCTCATAATCCTGTTTTGGATTGGAAATCTGTGTCTGTAACCAGTTGGGGCTGCCAATGTGTTAATGCCAACACTCCTGTTTTTTCTGCCTCTCCCCAGGCTCAGGATGTTCCTGACTTTTTGACTGATTTTTCTGATGTGTTTAGCGAAAGTAAATCTGCATCCTTGCCCCCCCATAGGAGCTATGACTGCGCTATTGAATTAGTGCCTGGTAGTAAATTCCCTAAAGGTCGCCTTTTTAACTTGTCTGTAACTGAACATGACGCTATGCGGTCTTATATCAAGGAATCATTGGAGAAGGGTCATATCAGACCATCCTCTTCACCCTTGGGTGCCGGTTTTTTCTTTGTGGCCAAAAAGGATGGTTCATTAAGGCCGTGTATTGATTACCGTCTCTTGAACAATATCACTGTGAAATATCAATATCCGTTACCCTTGATTTCTGACCTGTTTTCCAGGGTGAAGAGTGCTACTTGGTTTACCAAGCTTGACCTCAGGGGGGCGTATAACCTTATTCGCATTAAGCACGGGGATGAATGAAAGATGGCATTCAATACCCCAAAGGGGCATTTTGAGTACCTAGTGATGCCCTTTGGGCTCACTAATGCTCCTTCTGTCTTCCAGTCCTTCATGAATGACATTTTCAGGGATTTTGTGGATAACTTTCTGATTGTTTATTTGGATGATATCTTGATTTTTTCCAATGACTGGGACTCTCATGTGTAACATGTTCGGACTGTGTTCCAGATTTTGAGAGAGAATGCTCTGTATGTGAAGGGATCAAAGTGTCTTTTTGGCGTACAGAGGATCTCATTTCTGGGATTCATTTTGTCCCCATCTGTTATTGAAATGGACCCGGTCAAGGTTCAGGCCATCTGTGATTGGGTCCAACCTACTTCATTAAAGGCTCTTCAGAGATTCTTGGGTTTTGCCAATTTTTATCATAAATTTATTGGTAATTTCTCTGTTATTGTTAAACCATTGACTGATTTGAGCTAAAAGGGTTCTGATGTGGTGAATTGGCCTCCTGAGGCAGTCTCTGCATTTCAGGAACTTAAGCAGAGATTTACTTCTGCTCCTGTTCTACGGCAGCCTGATGTTTCTCTGCCATTTCAGGTGGAGGTTGATGCCTCTGAAATTGGGGCAGGTGCCGTTTTGTCCCAAAGAGATCCAGAGACCTCTAGAAGTAACCCTTGTGCATTTTTCTCTCGAAAATTTTCTCCAACTGAACATAATTATGACGTGGGTAATCGGGAGTTATTGGCCATGAAGTGGCTTTTCAAGAGTGGAGACATTGGCTGGAGGGAGCCAAACATCAGGTGGTGGTCCTCACGGACCATAAGAATCTGGTTTATCTGGAATCAGCCAAGCGACTTAATCCTAGACAGGCCAGGTGGGCCTTGTTTTTCACACGTTTTAATTTTGGGGTTTCCTTTCTTCCTGGCACTAAGAATGTTAAGGCGGATGCCCTCTCGAGGAGTTTCCTTGCGGACTCTCCTGAGTTATCTGATCCTGCTGTTATTTTGAAAGAGGGTGTCGTTCTTTCCGCCATCTCGCCCAATTTGAGACTGGCTCTGGAGGGGTGTCAGGAGGATAAACCCGAGCGCTGCCCTATTGGGAAATTGTTTGTCCCAGACCGGTGGAAAAAGAGTGTGATGTCTGAGATTCATTGTTCCGCGTTGGCCGGTCATCCCGGAATTTTTCGTACCAGAGACTTGGTTAGTCGGTCCTTTTGGTGGCCTACTTTGTCTCGTGATGTCAGGGAATTTTTTGCAGTCCTGCGGGACTTGCTCTCGCTCCAAGCCTTGCTCTCGCTCTAGTGGTTTGTTGATGCCATTGCCTGTGCCCAAGAGACCATGGACCCATATCTCTATGGATTTCATTTCCGACCTCCCTGTTTCTCAGATAATGACCATTATCTGGGTGATTTGTGATAGGTTTTCCAAAATGATACATCTTGTGCCATTACCTAAGTTGCCTTCCTCCTCTGAATTGGTGCCTTTGTTCCTTCAGCACGTGGTTCGGTTACACGGCATTCCTGAGAACATTGTGTCTGACAGAGGAGTCCAGTTTGTTTCCAGATTTTGGAGGACTTTTTGTTCTAAACTTGGTGTTCAATTGTCTTTCTCCTCGGCTTTTCATCCTCAGACCAATGGACAAACTGAGAGAACAAACCAGACATTGGAGACTTATCTGAGATGCTTTGTGTCTGCTGATCAGGATGACTGGGTCTCTTTTTTGCCTTTGGCTGAGTTTGCTCTTAATAATAGGGCTAGCTCTGCCACTTTGGTGTCTCCATTTTTCTGCAATTTTGGGTTTCACCCTCGATTTTCTTCGGGACAGACGGAGGCTTCTGTCTGTCCGAGTGTTGACTCTGTTGTGGAACATATGCAGCAGATTTGGGACCAGGTAGTGGAGAGGTTGTCCCTCTCTCAGGAGAGGGCCCAGCGGTTTGCCAACCGGCATAGGACTGATGGTCCTCGGTTTGAAGTGGGGGACTTGGTCTGGTTGTCCTCAAGAAATATCCCTATGAGAGTTGCATCTCCTAAGTTTAAGCCTAGATTCATTGGACCTTATAAGATCATGGAGATTCTTAATCCTGTTTCCTTTCGTTTACTTCTTCCAGGGACATTTAAGATCCATAACGTGTTCCACAAGTCCTTATTGAAGAGGTTTGTCGAGCCAGTGGTTCCTATGGATGCGCCTTCTGACCCTGTTTTGGTTGAGGGTAATCTGGAGTATGTGGTTGAGAAAATATTGGATTCTCGTTTTTTAGACGGAAACTCCAGTATTTGGTTAAGTGGAGAGGTTATGGTCAGGAGGACAATTCTTGGGTGTTTGCTTCGGACATCCATGCTAGGAGACTGATCCGTGTGTATCACAGAGCTCATCCTGACCGACCTGGTTGCCCAAGTGAGGGTTTGGTGACCCCTCCTCAAGGGGGGGGTACTGTTGTGAATGTGTTAGAAATGAGTTCTGAGCAGAAGCTCCCTCTGGTGGTTGCAGACGGTGCTGAACCATTTGGTGAGGATTGGCAATCAGGAGTTACAGACTGGTCCTATATAAGGGAGGTTCCCTCCCATCAGGGTTGCCAGTGATCAATTGTTCTTGTTTAACTGCTGTTGTTCCTGGTTCACTTGGAAGCCTGCTGAATCTTGCCTCTTCTCCTGCTCTCAGATAAGACATTTTCTGCTTTTATTTTTGAGCTTGCTTTTTGCATTGTTTTCCTGCACTTCTGTGGAGGTCAGCCAGGTCCCCTCCTGGGGCTTGTGCTCCTCTCAGTTTATCTGGGCCTCTGTTATTTGTTCATTTGCCTTTTCCAGTTTTTTCAGTGGCTGCAGCTTAGTTTTGTTACACCAGAGAACTAATTTAGGTGGTGGAGGTCGTGTGATCTCAGGTGTTTTTGCAATTAGTAGAGTTGGTACTTTTTAGGGTTTTTTGGGATTGCAGTAAGTGTCCTTCCTATCCTTTTCTGTCCAGGTAGTTTGGGCCCCAACGTTTGCTCATACTATTTTCTGTCTGTGTCTGTATTTCCTCTTGTCTAACCGCCATTACATGTTTAGGGGCTTCCTATGTTCTTTGGGGATCTGCTCCGGGGCAGATAGTTTTCTTCTTTCTATCTTTAGGTGTAGTTAGCTTCTCAGGCTGTGACGAGGCGTCTAGGACCAACGTAGGTACGCTCCACGGCTGCCTTTAGTTGTGGTGGTTAGTCAGGGTACTGCAATCCAGTAGATTCCAACCTCTCTGGTGTATTGCCGTTTTTGCCATCTCTCCTCAGCTACCAGAACATAACACTAAGCGTGTCCTCGTCTCTCTTAAAAGACAAGGGGATTTATCGGTCCCTGACATTATTAAATACTATTAGGCTGCTCACCTACATAGAATTCCCTCGTGGGCTTCGTTATGGTAGTACAACAAATGGACGGTAATAGAAAAATTATGGTTAGCTCCAACTCATCCAAAATCACTATTATGTTTAAATAAGTCCATTAGAACCCCGGAGGGTCTATTGGGTCCTATACAGTTCATGAGGGAGATTTGGCTTTCTTGTATGAGGAGGTTTAATTTGGCCTCCTCTAACTCGCCAATAATTTCATTCATATTTCAACCCCTGTTGCCTAACAGTTTGGATCATGCAATGGCTCACCCTGGTCGTCTGCGGGTTTATTTAGGTTTGTGGACCTTATAGACGGGGATACGCTGGAGCTCCTGAAATTTGATGAATTCAAGCCCAAGTTTGTTATTACTAATAAAGAATTTTACCAGTACTTACAGATCAAACAGTTTGCCTTCTCGCTTTATGGATCTACTGGAGTCTCTCTACCGACGGAATTTGAGAGGATCTGCAGGAGAGGGCTGTTGACTGAAGGATTGATATCACACATATATAAAATATTGAGTTCTCCCCAGGGAGGGCAACAATTGAAACATTCCTACATGTGCAAGTGGGAATCTATTCTGGGAAGGGGACTATCGCCTCAAAGCTGGAATATTATTTGGGATAAAGCAGCCAAGTCCTCAATTTGCACTCTTTACAAGGAAAATCAGTATAAAATTCTAATGTTCTGGTATCATACTCCTGACCTCCTCCACAGATTGAAACCCTCAATTTCAAATATGTGTTGGCATTGTGGCTCTGATGTGGGCACACGGTATCATATTTTTTGGTCTTGTCCTGCGATCACGGGTTTCTGGGAGGAAGTGAGACTATTAATTTCCAAGGTTCTTTATGTGGAGGTGGGTCTGGAGTTGACTATATATCTATTAAATATGACTCCCAAGGGAATTGGGAAAAATTCAGCAAAGATGTTATTATTAGGGTTGAGCGTTCCGATACCGAAACCCGGTTCCGATACCTGAAATCCAATGTAAGTCTATGGGAACAAAATATCGGAATATTTTTAATTCCGATATTTTGTTCCCATAGACTTACATTGGATTTCAGGTATCGGAACCGGGTTTCGGTATCGGAACGCTCAACCCTAGTTATTATACATTCTCACTGCTGCTAGGTGCCTGATTGCTCTTAACTGGAAACAAATGTTCCTTTCCTCATATCAGCACTTATCATATTGAATTAATGACATCAGGAGAATGGAATATATGACGAGAGTGGATTGTTTTGAGTTTGTTTGGGCTCCATGGATTACTTCTGGTCTCAGAGAAATGATTAGATCATCTTCTAAATGCTCGGTCCATTCCCTTCTTGAATTATTTACTCCCCTCTTTTTCCCCCCTTCCTTTATGTGTGTGTCTTGTCTCTTTGTCCGTCTTAAGAAGTTGTATTCATGATATTACTTGTTGTGAATTCTCTGGATTCTGAGTTGGGGCTCCTCTGGTGGCTGTTGATATTAATGAAGCGGTCTTGACTGACCGGGACCTTTCAGCTGAGGATTCAGCTGTGGACGATTGACAATCTGGGAGTCATGATTGGGGAGATTTAAGGGAGTAACTTTCCCATGATCCTCGCCGGTGATTAGTTTCCTCTTCCTGGTCCAGTTTGGAAGTTAGCTTGCTGCGGTCTCCTGAATCTTTCAGATAAGCTATTTCTTGCTTGTTTCTGTGGTTTTGTTTTCTTTTGTTTTTCTGCCTTCTGAGTGAGGTCAGCCTGGTCCCCCTGCTGGGGCCTTATCATGCTCCTGTCAGCGCCAGCGAACTGCCATGGCTGAGCAGGGTGACTGACCCACACTGTGGAAGGACCCGGGGTCAGATGCCGCAGGCGAGGCTCAGGCAGAAGGGACCTGAGCAGCGTGGTGAGAGGAGACACTGAAGGTAGCAGTAAGCAAAAGGACCTGCGATCATGTGACCACAAGGGGCGGGGCTTAGCGTCCTGCTGCTGGAGATGAGTGCAGAACTTTACAGGGACCCTGGATTAGTGAAGAGGGACAGACAAACAGGGTTCATACACAGAGAGGACGGCGCAGTACAGAAGGGGCGAGCAAAGCACCCCCCACACCATCACACCACCTCCTCCATGCTTCACGGTGGGAACCAGGCATGTAGAGTCCATCCGTTCACCTTCTCTGCGTGCAAAGCAGTAATCAAAGCAAAAGGTGGCTACTTTGAAGAACTAGAATATAAGACATATTTTCAGTTGTTTCACACTGTTTTGTAAAGTGTAATGTATAATTCCACATGTGTTAATTCATAGTTTTGATGCCTTCAGTGTGATTCTACAATTTTCATAGTCATGAAAATACAGAAAAATCTTTGAATAAGAAGGTGTGTCCAAACTTTTGGTCTGTACTGTATGTAGGATATTAAAATCTGACCTTGACATTATAATATTGCAAAACGATCTGAATAAGATATCTGAATTGGCAAACACTTGGCAAATGAGATTTAATGTAGTTAAATGTAAAGTAATGCACCTGGGATGGAGTAATCCTATTGCTGCATATATATTAAATTGGAGTATACTCAGCACTACAGGACAGGCGAAGGACGGGGTATTCTCATTTCAAGTAAGCTGAGCAGCAGCACTCAATGTCAAGCAGCATCCACAAAATCAAAAAAGATTTTAGGATGTATAAAAAGAGAGATAAAATCCAGTGATCCCAACGTATTATTACCCCTTTATATATCACTGGTGAGGCCATATCTAGAATATGGGATCTAGTTTTGGGCTCCACATTTTAAAAAGGATATTAGAAATTAGAATCAGTTCGACGAGCAACTAGTTTATTACTATTGTTGGAAGGCCTCTCATATGAGGAGAGGTTGGAAAAGTTGGGCTTGTTAAGCTTAGAAAAAAAGATGCATCAGAGAAGATCTCATTTACCTGTCTAAATATATGTGTGGCCAGTACAAAACACTGGCACATGACTTATTCCTTCCAAAGACCGTTCTGAAGACAAGCGGACAATCATTACGGATGGAAGAAAGGCGATTACGGCAGCTAAACAGGAAAGGGTTCTTTACAATTAGAGCAGTCAGACTGTGGAAGGCCCTGCCACAGAAGGTAGTAATGGCAGACACTATAACAACTTTTAAAAAAGGGCTGGACGATTTCCTTGATACATATAACATTGCGGGTTATAGCTAAATTAGTGACGAAATGTACAATTGGCAGAGAAAGGTTGAACTTGATGGACCTAGTTCTTTTTTAACCTACGTAACTATGTAACTGCCCACTGTCACAATTCCTCCACTTAGTGTGTCTTGGACATCTCAGTCGTCCAATCTAGTGCTTGCTGAGTTGTCATTATTTTGATTGACAGCTGAGCTGTCTAATCTGAGACTGGGAGGTGCTGAGCTTCCTTCATGTATTCCCTGTTCCAAGTGATTACCCAGCTACTTAGCTAAACTGTCAGTTCTAGATCTCTGCCAGACATAGAATTTACTTGGTGGTTTCCCTTGTATTCCTGTGCTCTGTAAATCAATTGCTGCCTGACCTTGGACCTAGTTCTGACAATCCGTTTGCCTAGCCCCTTTGCTGTGATCCGCTATTTTCCTAGTATTCTGACCTCGGACCATGACCAATCTTTGCCTTTGTCTTTCCCATTTTGTTTACTACATGCTCTCTTGGCATCTGACCCCGGAACGTTTGATTACCCTGCCCAACGATTTGTCCGTATTTGGCCTATACTTTTTTTTTTCCCTCTCCAAAGGATTCAGTTCGTACACTCTGTGATCGGGAATATATATTTTTTTACTTACGACCTCAGCTTTCTGGGGATGAGTCCAGCAGGTAGGAATAATCATGTCCTGCTGCAAATTAGCCATCAGACTTGGAAATTTTCTTTGTCCCCACCTAGCCCAGACGGTTTGTTGATGCTTTTTTGAGACCTTAGGATTATCTATGTTAAAATGATAGGGTCAGGTGCGGGTCGCAAAAAAATCATGAACCTGACGCAGTGGGGGCCGTGTCGCTGAGGACTCTTAGTTTCAAGTTCAAGCAATAGTTCAAGCAATAGTCCACTGAAGTGTGTGGAATGATGCAGATTGCATGTGCCACTTCACAGAGGTATTCAGATACTCTCAAGGATGCTCTGGATATGTATGTTATTCACCTTTTTCCTTGGGGAGGCCATGACTCAGATCATTCAAATGGATTGAAGAATTTGGGAGAGATTTGATGAGTGAAGGGGGTTCAGAGGTGAAGCTTTACCTCTCAGGCCATGATCTCGGATCCTGCCTCTATTGTGCTCGTGTTAGTCTAGCGGATCATAAAAAATTGTGTTTTTTTCATGTATTTGTGTGGAGAATTTATCTGCAAAACAATTTAGCTAGCAATATTAACAAACGTTATAACATCTTAACTGGATCGATCTCTGACTTGTGCTTGGTGCTTTCTTAGCTTTTGATTAACTTGCCAAATAGATGGTAGTTTTTTAGCTGGCATTTTAAAACACAGTCAAAGTATGAGATCTTGTTTGGCTGTGTGAGAGGCGTCTGACCGGGATCACGAAGTAACGTTTTCCTTGCAGAGAGTTGTACTCGAAACACAGTATCTGCAAATAAGATTCTGGTTTTTTTTATCTAAGTCATGGGACAAGCTCGTTAAAGGGTCACACTGACTTTAGGATTGATACTTCTAAGGTGGCCTAGTTCTAGTCCTCTTCCTCTCTGAGAGAAATTTTGATATTTCCCGAGGAGCATTGTGGCTTTAGTTCCTTGTCTCAGCATGCTTAACATGTCATTCTCTGCAAAGGAGAAACTTTACTTCTTGTTTCTGCATTATGAATTTTTTCACAGGGTTTTCCACATTGCATCACTGTAATATGCAAAACTTGCAAAAAGAATGTAAAAATTCTTCAGTCATACAGGAGGTGTAGGATTTAAAATTATTGTCAAGTGTTGCTGTAAACGATGGGGTTACATCGATTTCCTCGTCAATTATTGACAGGCATTTACTATTATTATTTTTTTGATAGCACTTTATTCATGGTGCTTTACATGTGAAAAGGTTATATGTAATAAAAAACAAGTACAATAATCTTTAAACAATACAAGTCATGATGGGTACAGGAGGGAGAGGACCTGCCCGCGAGGGCTCACAATCTACAAGGGATGGGTGAGGAGAGGACAAAATAGGCGAGGGCAGAACTGGTTGTGCAGTGGTTTGGTGGATTGGGTGGTTACTGCAGGTGTAGGCTTGTTGGAAGAGGTAGGTCTTCAGGTTCCTCTTGAAGGATTCTACGCTAGGCAAATCTGATATGTTGGGGTAGAGAGTTCCAGAGTAGGGGGATGAATAGGGAAGTTGTAAGCGATTGTGGGAAGAAGAGATAAGAGGGGAGTATTAGAAGGAGATCTTGTGAGGATCGGAGGTTGCATGCAGGTAGAACCAGGAGGCAAGGTCGCAGATGTATGGAGGGACAGGTTGTGGATGGATTTGTATGCCATGGTTAGGGTTTTGGACTGGAGTCTTGGGTAATGGGGAGCCAGTGAAGGGATTGACGAAGGAGAGGCCGTGGAATAGTGAGGGGACAGATGGATTAGTCAGGCAGCAAAGTTTTAGGTAGATTGGGGGTCGCGAGAGTGTTGAGGGGAGGCCCAAGAGCAGGAGGTTGCAGTAGTCAAGGCAAGAGATGATGAGGGCAGCACTAGGTTTTTGCAGATTCTTGGTTGAGGAATGTACAGATTGGGAAATTTTTTGAGTTGACGTCGGCAGGAAGTGGAAAGGGCTTGGATATGTGGTTTGAAGGAGAGCTCAGAGTCAAGTATTAACCTGAGGCAGCAAGCTGGAGGGGGGGGGAGAGGAGTGAGCAGCCATTTACTTTAATGATAGGTCTATTGGGAGGTCGAGTGAGATGGGGAAAAATGATTTATTCTGTTTTGCCCTTATTAAGTTTTAGTGGAGAAGAAGGATGAATAGCGGAAGACATTCTTGGATTTTGGTTAGTAGGGAGGTAATATTGGTCCAGAGAGGTAGATCTGGTATCATCAGCACAGAGGTGATACTGCAAGCCGTGGATTCTTTGAGCTGTCCCGTGCGAAGGAGTAAATGGAGAAGAGCAGGGCCCTAGTACTGAACGTTGCAGGACTGCGAAGATAGGGGGTGAGGTGGGAGTGGTGTGTGAGTTGGAGACACTGATGTCTGGCTTGTTAGGTATGACGCGATCCAAGATAGGGCCAAGTCTGGTGATGCCAAGAGATGGAGGGTCTGTTTTTAATAAGGAATGGTCCACTTTGTCAAAGGCAGAGGGACATGTTCATGAGGAGGAGGACAGAGTAGTGTCACTTGGCTTTGGCAGTCAGTAGGTCATGGTGACTTTTGTTAGGACAGTTTCGGGAGTGAGCGTTCGGAGCAAATTGTAAGCAGTTGAAGAGGGAGAAAGAGAGGTGGGAGGACGTTAGAAATGGACATGTTGTTTCAGTAGCTTGAGGCATAGAGGAGAAGTGATTGGGACGATACCTGATACAGAGGATGGGTTGAGATTGAGGCTGTTTGAAGCATGAGGGTAAAACACAGTGTTAGTGATAGATGAAGAATGGGTTTAGGTTGGGATGAAGACTGTAGGGAGGTTTGGGATGAAGTGGAATGGGATTGTTATATTTGGTTGTGGGAGGCGCAAAAGGCAATACACCAGAGGGTTGGAATTATTGGATTGCGTACCCTGATAACCACCAACTAAAGGCAGGGTGGAGCGTAACTCGTTGGTCCAGAGCCTGCACCGCCTGAGAAATAACTAACCTATAGATAGAAAGAGGAAAAATATTGCCCCCGGGGCGATCCCCAAAGAACTAGGAAGCCCCCAAACATGTAATGGGCGGTTTAGACAGGGGAAAAAGACAAGATAGAAAACAGTTTGAGCAAACGTTGGGGCCCAATTACTGAAAAAAAAAGGATAGGAAGGTCATTTGCAATCAAAAAAAAACCCCAAAAAAATACAACACACTAATTGCAAAAACCCTGAGTCCCCCCTTACCACCTAAATTAGTTTTGGGGTACAAAACAAACAGAACCACTAAAAAATGGAAAAAGGCAAATGAAAAAAAAACGGTGAAAATAAAGGGATGCACAAATAACGAGATGAAAACGAGATCGAACGAGATCATAAAAGTATATTTAGCGATTGTTAGCGACCTGTTGTGTGTGGTTGTAGCACGTGTGGCCTGTGTGAGTCGGATCGTTCCTGTGTTTGGACGTTTTTTTGACGTTGGGTCCTGGTGGCCTGAATCGCTGTGTTTGGCACCTTTTGCGAAGACGAGCGACTGTTTGTGAGATAAACTTTTGGTACGGAGGGATCGAATTCTGTAAGTTTTTTTGGTCACAAGAGGATCGCAGAAGTTGCAAAGAGGTAGCAGGAGCAGAGGCGGAGCGATGTGGAAATTTCTTTGAATCGAAGGTAGTTGTAATGCATTCGCCGCCAAAGTCGTTAAAGAGTCGTGACGCTGATGAGTCGTTATGGATTCGTTTGGCGCTTTAGGCCTAAAAGGATACACCAACGATTGGTGTATCGTGTGCTAACGAGATCGCTAAGTGGGAGTACTTAATGAGAGGAGCAAAGCCCCGGAGGGGCTGGCGACCCCCACAGAAGGCAGGAAAAAAATGAAAAAGAAGACAAAAAAAAAAAAAGAAAATGTCTTATTGTAGCAGAAGATGGGATGAAACAGAGTTCAAAGTGAACAGGAACAAAAGAAAAGAGACAGAAAAATTGATCACGGCAACCTGATGGGGGGAATCCTTATTAAGGCAGTAACACCTGTCGCCAATCTTACAATCTTCTTATAGTTCAGTATGTTTTTAACCCCAAGGGGGGTTTGCTCAGAATTCTTTCTGAATTCAAAACAGTCCCCCCCCTTGAGGAGGGGTACGAAACCCCTTTGGGCAACCGGTCGGTCAGGATGGTCGTGGTGTACGCCGGATGGTTTCTGCTGGATGTCCGAAGCAAACACCCAAGAATTTTTCTCTGACCATAACCCAAATTACAGATACTGGAGTTTCCGTTAGAAAAACGAGAATCCAAATTTTTTCTCAACCAATACTCCAGATTGCCCAACAAAAACAGGGTAGGAGGCCGCCATAGGAACACTGGTGACAAACTTTCAATAAGGATTGTGGAACCGTTTGAATTTAAATGTCTGGAAAGAAAACGAAAGGAAACAGGTTTTAGAATCTCCATGTCTTTTTAAGGTCCAAGAAATAGGTTAAATTAGGGAGCAATCTATAGGGAATTTCTTGAGGACAACGCCAAGTCCCCACTTCAAACGAGGACACAGTCCTTTGCGGTTGGCAAAGTGGGCCCTCTCCTGAGAGAGGGACAACCTCTCCACTACTGGTTCCCAAATTGCTGTACGCTCACAAAGAGTCAAACCTGGACAGCGAAGCTGTTGTCTGAAGAAAATCGAGGGTGAACCAAATTGCAGAAAATGGAGCATAAGGTGCAGAGTGCCTATTTAAGGGCAAACTCGCCAAAGGCAAAAAAGAACCCGTCTCCTGATCGCGCACAAAGATCTCAGATAAGTCTCCAATGTTGGTTTTTCTCTCATTTGTCCTTGGTCTGGGATGAAAAGGAGGAGAAAGACAATTGAACAATTTTAGAACAAAAAAGTCTCAAAATTGGAAACAACTGGTCTCTGCGAACATGTTTCAGGAATTGGTGTAACCGAACCCAGTGCTGAAGGAACAAAGGCACAATTGGAGGAGAAAGGCAATTAGGTATGGCACAAGTGTATCATTTTTGAAAACCTATCCAAATCACCCAGATAACGGTCATTCTCTGAGAAACAGGGAGGTCGGAAATGAAATCCATAGAGATATGGGTTTTGGTTTTCTTGGGCACAGGAATGGCATCAACAAACCTAGGGCGAGAGCAAGCTTGGAGCAAGGCAAGCCCGCAGGGATGCACAAAATTCCCTGACGTCACGAGCAAAGTAGGCACCAAAGGACCGACAACAAGTCTTGGTTCCAAAAATTCGGGATGACGGCCAAAATTCCGGGATGGACGGCCCAATGGGAAACAATGAATTCGACATCACATCTTTTCCCCCGGTCTGGGACAAACAATTTTAAGGGCAGAGTTGGGTTTATCTCCTGACCCCTTCCGAGCCGTCTCAAATTGGGCGAGATGGCGGAAAGAATAAACCTCTTTCAAAATAACAGCAGGATCAGATAATCAGGAGAGTCAGAAGGAAACTCTCGAGAGGGATCGCTTTAACTTTTGTGAGGAAGAAAAGGAAACACAAAAAAAAAGTTGTGAAAAAAAGGCATCTGGCCTGTTAGGATTAAGTGTTGCTGTTTCCAGATAAACAGATTTTTTGGTCGTGAGGACCACACCTGTGTTTGGTCCCTCCGCCATGCCCACTTTCAAAAGCCCCTTTGGCCAATAAACTCCGTTACCCACTTCATAATTCTTTTAGTTGGAGAAATTTTCGGAGAAAAAGGCAAGGGTTATTTTTTGAGGTCTCGGATTCTTTGGGAAAAAAACCCCCCCCCCAAATTTCGGGGGATAACCCCCACTGAAATGGCGGGAAAACTCGGCTCCCGTTAGAACAGGGCAGAAGTGAATCTTGTTTAAAGTTCCTAAAACGCAAAAAAAATGCCCAGGGGGCCCAAATTTTACCACTCAAAACCCTTTTTGGTCAAATCAGTCAATGGTTTTTAAAAATAAAAGAAAATTTTTCAAAAAATTTTTGAAAAAATTTTGGAAAAAAACTCTGAAGAGTTTTAAATTTTAAAAGGTGGACCAACAAAGTGGGATTTTCCCGGGCCCCTTTAAAAAAAAGATGGGGCAAAATAAAACCCAGAAAGACCCCTTTTACCCCAAAAAGACACTTTGACCTTCCCTTCAGAGCTTTCTCAAAAATCGGGAAAAAAGCCCCAAATTTTTAAAATGAAGCCCCCAACTTTAAAAAAAAAACAAGTATCTTCAAATAAAAATCAGAAATTTTATCACAAAACCCCCAAAAAAGTTTTCTAAAAGGTGGAAAGGAAGGGGCTTTTGAGCCAAAGGGCTCACTAGGTATCAAAATGCCCCCTGGGTTTTTGAGCGTCTTATTATCCCGTGCTTAATGCGAAAAAGGTTATACGCCCCCCTGGGTAAAACTGGTAAACAAGTACCTTTTCCCCCCTGGGAAAAAAGGCAAAAAACAAGTGTAAGGTTTGATATTTACAGTGAATTTTTCAAGGACAATAATAAAAAACCGGCCTTGAACCATCCTTTTTTCCCCAAAGAAAAAAACCCACAAAGGGTGAAAAGGGGTTGATATGCCCTTTTCCATTACTCCTTGATAAAAAACCATAGGTATGTTCGGGGCAGACAAAAAAAAAAGGGACCTTTGGGAATTTTTCTCCAGGCCTAATCAATGGCAGTATAGCCCTAGGGGGGGGAAGGATGCGTTTTTCTTTCGTAAAAATCAGAAAATCGTCAAAAAAGTCGGGAAACACCCCGAGCCTGGGGGGGGCAGAAAAACAGGGTTTTGGTTAAAAATTTTGGGCCCCAATGGTTACAGACCGTTTCCCCAACCAAAAAAAATTATGGACTGAAACCCCAAGGGAAAACCCCTAAAAAAATGTCAGAGTTATCGCAAAAAAAATTTCTTTCCGTGATAGTTAACCCCCCATTATACCTGGTAGAAAACGGGGTTTTTTCAGAAAGGGGTAACGATTCCCCGTGGGGGGTAGACTCGTAGGGGTAAGGGAAACAAATTTAAAAATCAAACCCCCTTTTTTAAAGCTGCTCCCGAACAACAAAAGCCGAGAAAAAAATGTGGAAGGGGAAGCAAAAAGGGGAACGTCAACAAAAATTTGTTGAACATACCCAAAAACTGACGTGCAAAATTTTTTTCCCCCTAGGGGGGATGAAAAAAAGAGAGGCATCACCACAGTAGAAACTAACCATTGCGTTTTAAATCTTTTCGCTTTTTCCCCCCAGATTTCACACGCATGGGTTTTGAAGCTGGTTTACAAGGAAAAATATTCCCATACCTCAAGTCTTCAAAATTTGGGTGTAATGACATAAATCATTTTGGGCCGAGGGGCGGGATCCCCCCCTAAAAATTTTTAAATTTTCTGACAGCCCCCTTGAAAAAAAAGGGTGCAAAGCATCTCATTTATTTGTCGAGCCCCCCCTTTGAATTGACGTTAATAGCATCCCCCAAACCTGTTTAAAACAAAAGGCTTTTTAGCTTATATTTTTATTGGTCATGTCAATAACCCAGGTGAAAAAACATAAATTTTTAAACAGGACCCCCGGGTTAGGAAAAAACCCCAAACCCCGGGGTGCCCCGGAGAGAGTGACAATTTGAAGCTGGCTGGTTTTCCGAGGACTTAGATTTTAAGGGAAAAAAAAAATTTCGTTATTTTTGAAATTCAAAAATTTCTGATCCCTAAAACAAATTTGGGAGGGAATCGAGGTTTTCCCAAAAAAGGAACCCTTGCAAGATAGGGGGCAATACTCCGAAAATTTAGTGGCAAGGACCCCAAGGCCAGACACTGTGCAAAAACCATTGAGAGAAAAAAAACCCCCCGCACCCAGGATCAGAGGGAAAAAAAAATAAATCTCTGACAACCGACAAAATTCTTTTTTCACATTTTTTCCCCTTTTGGTACCAATTTTTTCATTTTTTTGGGCCGGTGATAGTTATGATTTGGTTGCTGAGGAGGCAGGGAAAAAAAGGAATAAAACCGAGAGGTTGGAAACTACTGGATTGCAGTACCTGATAACACCCCAAATAAAGGCAGGTTTGGGGACCTAGTTGGTCCAAGCCCCCTCAGCCGAGAAACAATACATAAAGTAGAAAGGGAAACTATCTGCCCCGGGGCAGATCCCAAAAACATAGGAAAACCCAAATGTAAAAGGGGGAGACAAGAGGAACAAGACAAGATAGAAAACAGTTTGAGCAAACGTTGGGGCCCCAATTTCCAGAAAGAAAGGATAGGAAGGTATTACTGCAATCCAAAAAAGCCTAAAAAAAAACCCAAAACCCTTAATTCAAAAACACTGGATCACACGCCTTTTACCTAAATTAGTCTCTGGGTAACAAAAAAAAAGAACACTGAAAAAAGGAAAAGGGGAAAAGAACAAAAATGGTGACCTAACTGAGAGGGCACAAGCCCCCGGGGGGGACCGGCAACCCCCAGAAGTGGGACAAAAGCAAAAAAAAAGCCCAAAAAAAAAAAAGGGGAAAAAGTTTATCTGTGCAGAGATGCAGGTGAAAAAAAAAATTCAAAGTGAAAGGAAAAAAAATAGAGCCCCAAAAAAATTTCACCCCAACCCTGGGGAGGGAAAAACCTTATTAAACCGTCAGTAACACCTGTCGCAATTTACAATTTCATTGAATAGTTCAGTACTGTTTTTAATACCAGGGGAGTTTGCTCGAAATTTTTTTCTAGCAATTAAAAGGGGGGGGTCAAGTGAAGGTGGTGAGATGTGAGTTGAGGTGGGTGGAAATTTTCTTCTTTAATGATGGAGAGATGGTTTTGGAGGAGGGCGAGTGTTTTGGAAAAGGGTTGGGGGTTTTGGCCAAAGCTTTCTCTGATGTTACAATTTTGTTTTTAAAAATGAGGGAAAAACTTCGCTGGATGAGTGGAGAGGGAGGGGGCTGGGGAAGGAGGAGAGAATTTTTTGGTGTTAAACAGTGTTTAGGGTTGTGAGACGGGGGATATGGGTCAATGAGAATAGGTTGTTTGCTTTGGGTGTGTGCCCCTTAAAAAAAAGGGGGGATTTTGAGTGCGATGAAGTCCTCTTTTGGGTGTGACTTTTGATCTCACGCAACCTGGAAGCCCCCCAGTTCTTTGGTGGGTGTGCCGTGTTTTTGTTGATTTTGCGCCTTTTTGGATTTTTAGAGGGGAAATTTAAAAATGCACTATTTTGGGGTTTTTAAAAAAAATGGATACGCATTGTTTTGGGAACTTATGTCGTAGCGGG
>JARQOD010007512.1:0-27500 GCA_033576555.1 Oophaga sylvatica | reverse complement strand
TTATTTATAGATCATTAACAGAGTGATCTATTCTATAGAGCATTACAACAGAGTGATCTATTCTATAGAGTCATTACACAGAGTGATCTTTAGTTCCTATATGAGACATTACACACAGAGTGATCTATTCTATAGAGCATTACACACAGAGTGATTTTAGAATTACACAGTGATCTATTTAGAGTCATTACACACAGAGTGATTATTTATAGAGTCATTAACACGAAGGTGATCTATTTATAGAGTCATTACACAAGTGATTATTCTATAGAGCATTACACAGAGTGATCTATTCTATTAGATGAATTATACACACAAGTGATCTATTCTATAGAGTCATTACACAGAGTGATTATTCTATAGAGCATTACAACGTGATTTTTATAGAGCATTACACAGAGTGATTATTCATAGAGTCATTACACAGAGTGATTATTCTATAGAGTCATTACACACAGAGTGATCTATTCTATAGAGTATTACAACAGAGTGATCTATTTATAGAGTACAATTAATACAGAGTGATTATTCTATAGAGTCATTACACAGAGTGATTATTTATAGAGTCATTACACCAGAGTGATCTATTCTATAGAGTATTACAACAAGAGTATTTTTTGGTATTACAGTGATCTATTTATAGTACATTTATACATCAGAGTGATCTATTCTTAGAGTCATTACACACAAGTGATTATTCTATAGAGTCATTAACACAGAGTGATCTATTTATAGAGTCATTACAACAGAGTGATCTATTCTATAGAGTCATTAACACAGAGTGATTATTCTATAGAGTCATTACACACAGAGTGATTATTCTATAGAGACATTCAAACAAGTGATTATTCTATAGAGATCATTACAACCAGAGTGATCTATTCTATAGAGTAATTAACACAGAGTGATCTATTCTATAGGTATTACACACAGATGATCTATTCTATAGAGACATTACACAAGTGATCTATTCTATAGAGTCATTACAACAGAGTGATATTATTCTATAGAGTCATTACACAGAGTGATCTATTCTATAGAGTCATTACACACAGAGTGATCTATTCTATAGAGTCATTACCACAGAGTGATCTATTCTATAGAGTCATTAACAAGAGTGATCTATTTATAGTCATTACACAGAGTGATTATTTATAGGATATTAAACGAGTGATCTATTCTATAGAGTATTACAAGGTGATCTATTCATAGAGTCATTACACATGATTTTTATAGAGTCATTAAACAGAGTGATTATTCTATAGTCATTCAACAGAGTGATCTATTATATAGAGTATTACAACGAGTGATCTATTCTATGAGTCATTACACACAGAGTGATCTATTCTATAGAGTTAACACAGAGTGATTATTTATAGAGTCATTACACAGAGTGATCTATTCTATAGAATTACACACAGAGTGATCTATTCTATGAGTCATTACAACAGAGTGATCTATTCTATAGAGTCATTAACACAGAGTGATCTTTCTATAGAGCATTACACACAGAGTGATTATTCTATAGAGCATTACACCAGAGTGATCTATTCTATAGAGTCATTACACAGAGTGATCTATTCTATAGAGTCATTACACACAGAGTGATTATTCTATAGAGATTACAGGATCTATTTATAGAGCATTACACAGAGTGATCTATTCTATAGAGTCATTACACACAGAGTGATCTATTCTATAGAGTCATTACACACAGAGTGATCTATTCTATAGAGTCATTACACACAGAGTGATCTATTCTATAGAGTCATTACACACAGAGTGATCTATTCTATAGAGTCATTAACACAGAGTGATCTATTCTATAGTCATTCACACAGAGTGATACTTATGTCTATAGAGTATCTATCTACACAAAGTGATTATTCTATAGAGCATTACACACAGAGTGATTATTTATAGACATTACACAGAGTGATCTTTCTATAGAGTCATTACACAGAGTGATTATTCTATAGAGTCATTAAACAGAGTGATCTATTCTATAGGTCATTACACACAGGTGTTTATTCTATAGATTATTACACAAGTGATCTATTCTATAGAGACATTACACACGATGCTTTCTTATATACACAGGTGTCTTTTTAGCTTACACACAGAGTGATTATTTTGAGTCATTACACACAGGTGTCTATCTATAATACCGTGTTATCTAAGAGTCATTCAACAGAGGTATTCTAAGATTACACAGGATTATTTAAGTCATCACAAGTGTCTTCTATAGGCATTACACACAGAGTGATATTCTATAGAGCATTACACAGTGATCTATTCTTAGAGCATTACCACAGAGTATTAGACATACACAGTGATTTTCTATAGAGTATTACAACAGAGTGATTATTTATAGCTTACACACAGAGTGATCTATTCTATAGAGACATTAAAAAGTGATCTATTCTTAGAGCATTCAACAGAGTATTATTAAAGCATTACAGAGTGATATTCTATAGAGATTAAACAGGTTTATTCATAGAGTATTAACAAGTGATCTATTATAAGTCATTACACAGGTGATCATTCTATAGAGATACACAGGTGATTATTATAGGTATTACACAAGAGTGATCTATTCTATAGAGCATTACACACAGAGTGTCTATTTATAGGATTACAACAGTGATCTATTTTAGTTATTACACACAGAGTGATCTATTTATAGAGCATTACACACGGTGATTTTATAAGCATTACACACAGAGTGATCTATCTATATCATAAGAGTATTATCATAGATTAACACAGAGTATTATTCTTAGAGATATTACACAGAGTGATTAATTCTATAGAGACATTACACACAGAGTGATCTATTCTATAGCATTACACAGAGTGATCTATTCTATAGAGTCTATTACACGAGTGATTTTTTATAGAGTCATTACACACAGAGTGATCTATTTTATAGGACATTACACACAGAGTGATTATTCTATAGAGTATTACACAGTGATCTATTCTATAGAGTATTACACACAGAGTGATCTATTCTATAGAGACATTACACAGAGTGATCTATTCTATAGAGTCATTACACACAGAGTGATCTATTCTATAGAGTCATTACACAGAGTGATTATTCTATAGACATTAAACAGAGTGATCTATTCTATAGATCATTACACAGAGTATCTATTCTATAGAGCATTACACACAGAGTGATCTATTCTATGAGTCATTACACAGGGATCTATTTATAGAGTATTAACACAGAGTGATCTATTCTATAAGTATTACACACAGAGTGATTATTCTATAGAGACATTACACACAGAGTGATCTATTCTATAGAGACATTAAACAGAGTGATCTTTCTATAGAGCATTCACACAGTGATCTTTTCTATAGAGACATTACAACGAGTGATCTATTCTATGGCATTACACACAGAGTGATCTATTTATAGAGTCATTACACACAGAGTGATTATTCTATAGAGTCATTACAACAGAGTGATCTATTCTATAGAGTCATTACACACAGAGTGATCTATTTTATAGAGCATTACACAGATGATATCTATTTACACAGAGTGATCTATTTTAGGCATTACACAGAGTGATCTATTCTATAGAGTCATTACACACAGATGATCTATTCTATAGAGTCATTACACAGAGTGATCTATTCTATAGAGTCATTACACACAGAGTGATCTATTCTATAGAGTCATTACACACAAGTGATCTATTCTATAGAGACATTACACAAGAGTGATCTATTCTATAGAGACATTACACACAGAGTGATCTATTCTATAGAGTCATTACACAGAGTGATCTATTTATAGAGTCATTACACACAGAGTGATCTATTCTATAGAGTCATTACACACAGAGTGATCTATTCTATAGGAGCATTACACACAGAGTGATCTATTCTATAGAGTCATTACACACAGAGTGATCTATTCTATAGAGACATTACACACAGTGATCTATTATAGAGACATAACCAGGTCTATTCTATAGCATTACCACAGAGTGATCTATTCTATAGTCATTACACACAGAGTGATCTATTCTATAGTCATTACACACAGTGATCTATTCTATACAGTCATTACACACAGAGTGATCTATTCTATAGAGTCATTACACACAGAGTGATCTATTCTATAGAGACGTTACACACAGAGTGATCTATTCTATAGAGTCATTACACACAGAGTGATCTATTCTATAGAGCATTACACACAGAGTGATCTATTCTATAGAGACATTACACACAGAGTGATCTATTCTATAGTCATTACACACAGAGTGATCTATTCTATAGACATTACACACAGAGTGATCTATTCTATAGAGTCATTACACAGAGTGATCTATTCTATAGAGCATTACACACAGAGTGATCTATTCTATAGAGACATTACACACAGAGTGATCTATTCTATAGAGACATTACACACAGAGTGATCTATTCTATAGAGTCATTACACAGAGTGATCTATTCTATAGAGACATTACACAGATGATCTATTCTATAGAATCATTACACACAGAGTGATCTATTCTAGTCATTACACACAGAGTGATCTATTCTATAGAGACATTACACAGACTGATCTATTCTATAGAATCATTACACACAGAGTGATCTATTCTATAGAGTCATTACACACAGAGTGATCTATTCTATAGAGACATTACACAGAGTGATCTATTTTATAGAGTCATTACACACAGAGTGATCTATTCTATAGAGTCATTACACACAGAGTGATCTATTCTATAGAGACATTACACAGAGTGATCTATTTTATAGAGTCATTACACACAGAGTGATCTATTCTATAGAGACATTACACACAGAGTGATCTATTCTATAGAGTCATTACACACAGAGTGATCTATTCTATAGAGACATTACACAGATGATCTATTCTATAGAATCATTACACACAGAGTGATCTATTCTATAGAGTCATTACACACAGAGTGATCTATTCTATAGAGACATTACACAGAGTGATCTATTTTAAGAGTCATTACACACAGAGTGATCTATTCTATAGAGACATTACACACAGAGTGATCTATTCTATAGAGACATTACACACAGAGTGATCTATTTTATAGAGTCATTACACACAGAGTGATCTATTCTATAGAGTCATCACACACAGAGTGATCTATTCCACGGGTTTATTTCTGTTAATGTTGATGATTATGGTTTACAACCAATGAAAACCCAAAGTCATTATCTCAGTAAATTAGAATAATTAACAATAAACACCTGTAAAGGCTCCTAAGTGTTTATAAAGGTCCCTTAGTCTGTTTCAGTAGCTCCACAATCATGGGGAAGACTGCTGACCTGACAGATGTTCAGAAGGCAGTCACTGACACACTCCACAAGGAGGGGAAGCCACAAAAGGTCATTGGTAAAGAAGCCGGCTGTTCACACAGTGCTGTATCCAAGCAGATTAATGGAAAGTGGAGTGGAAGGAAAAAGTGTGGTAGAAAAAAGGTGCACACGCAACCGGGATAACTGCTGCCTGGAAAGGATTGTTAAGAAAAGGCCATTCAATAATGTGGGGGAGATTCACAAGGAGCGGACGCTGCTGGAGACATTGCTCCAAGAACCACCACACACAGACGTGTCCAGGACTGGCTACAAGTGTCACATTCCTTGTGTCAGCCACTCATGACCAATAGACAACGCCAGAAGGGTCTTACCGGGGCCAAGGAGAAGAAGAACCGGACTGTTGTCAGTGGTAAAGGTGTTTTCAGATGAAAGTAAATTTTGCATTTCATTTGGAGATCGCGGTCCCAGAGTCTGGAGGAAGAGTGGAGGCCACAATCCAAGCTGCTGGAGGTCTAGTGTGAAGTCTCCACCATCAGTGATGGTTTGGGGAGTCATGTCATCTGCTGGTGTAGGTCCACTGTGTGTTATCAAGACCAAAGTCAGCGCAGCCGTCTACCAGGACATTTCAGAGCACTTCATGCTTCCCTCTGCTGACAAGCATTTTGGAGATGGAAATTTCATTCTCCATCAGGACTTGGCCCCTGTCCACACTGCCAAAAGTACCAATACCTGGTGTACAAACAACAGTATCACTGTGCTTGATTGTCAGCAAACTCGCCTGACCTTAACCCCATAGAGAATCTATGGAGTATTGTCAAGAGGAAGATGAGAGACACCAGACCCAACAATGCAGACGTGCTGAAGGCTGATATCAAAGCAACCTGGGCTTCCATAACCCCTCAGCAGTGCTACTGGCTATTCTAATTTTGTGAGAAGCACCTGTATATGTATGCATTGTATGGCGGCATTATTTGTGCCCTGAACAGCTGTGATTGTATGATGTGCCGTATTCCTCTTGTCCTCTGGTTTCCAGCTTCTTCTCCCCTTCGGTGGTCCTTGCGCATCATGTAGCGGGGTCACAGGGCTCTTATGATGACTTGCTGCCAGGGCTGGAGGGATTTCTTGGCAGGCGTGTGACGTGATTGACACCTTGACGGGCACTTACAGAACTGTCCTCGATATCTGTCCTTAGGAGGCGTCTGCCAGAGATTGTCAGCAGCCTTCAGTGAGTGCGGGGATCAGATGTCCCCGTGTCCTTGTGTCCCTGTGATCCAGGCATCAATCACTGACACTCTCTAGGTCGGGGAGGAGATAAAGTCTGCTCCATCTGCAGCAGCAGAACTGAGCGTTAATGGCGGATAATATGCTGCAAAATCCCTAATCCCCTAAATGATGCCGGATTTCACGGCCTGAACACTCGGCTTCAGCTTTACTGACGTCTGCGGGATTTCACCTCCATAGTACAAACTATAGAGGAGCGGCCGGTGTGGCCCTAAGAGAGAGGGGCCCAGAACATAGGGATGGGAGGTGGAGGGGAAACAAGCGCAAGACCCCCGTGTCCAGGGTGCCAAACTCAGCCCTATAGTGGGTGGGGCCACACTGCAGATCACATGGTCTGTCTCCGGCCAATCAGTGCAGTGTAACCCGACAATCCAGAATATGTGATCAACCCAAATCAGTGATTCCAGATTACAGGAACTTTATTGTAAATCGCAAATTAACAAAATAAAAAAATATTAAAAAAATTCTAAAAAGAAAATGTATCTAATATTGTGCATGGATGACTGCTTCTTTATTATTATCATTATTATTATCTCCTGTGGTCATTTACAAGCTCTGCTATATCCGGATATCATGCATCCACATGTAGCAGAGCTGGACTCGTCGTGGGACACTCGTGATTTAATGGACTACGTCGGAACAGGAAGTATTTGTGTTGGTTTGTTATTTACTTTTGCAGGAGATCAATGGCTTCGCTTGGAGTTGAACGCGCAATAAAAATATGGAAAACTGTGTAGTGTTTTATTTCATTAAAATACTTTTTTCTGGCTGTGTCTCTTTTTAACCCTTTAACTATAGGATTAATAATGGAGAGGTGTCTTATTGACTCCTCTCCATTACTAACCGGGCTTAATGTCACCTTACAATCAAAGGTGACATTAACCCCTTATTAAACCATATGCCATCGCTACACGGCAGTAGGAAGAAAGAGGCTAAGCCCCAGAATTGGCATATCTTAGAGATGCGCCATTTCTGGGGTGGCTGAGAGCTGGTGTTTGTAGCCGGGGGGGTGTCCAATATCCATGGACCCTCTCTAGGCTATGAATATCAGCCCGCAGCTGTCTGTGTAGACTTTTTGGCTATAAATTATAGGGGGACCCCAAGTAATTTTTTTTTTTGGGGCCTCCATATTTTAATAGCCAGAAAGGCTACCTGTGGGCTGATATTCATAGCCTGGGAAGCTCCATGGCTGTGAATATCAGGAGCGTGCAGCTGCATGTATTTCTATGCAGCCGCACGCTGCAGTCCGAGTGCCCGGTATTGACATGCGAGACTCGTGCGACTTTCTCGCATGTCTGACTCCGGCCTAACGCAGATTTTGTGTGTGTGTGTCTTTAATTCTTTATGTACCATTTTATTATGTTTATCACTAAACATTGGGCTTGGTATTATCTATATATTTATCTATCTATCGATCCCATATCTGTGTGTCTGGCTCTGTATTATTCTTCAATGGAGTATGTAAAAGAGGAGGTTGGACAAGGAAATGACATCACAATTCTTTTTTTGGGGTTACATAGTATATCTTTATTTAGCTTACAAAAACGCATCCAAAACGCAGGTGACCTCAGATGCAGATTTGGTGCAGATTTCACCTGCGTCAATTCCTGACCGTGTGCACATAGCCTTATTATTACTTTTTAGATTATTTTTTACTTTTTATGTTTTTATTTTACAGAAGTTTTTTTTTCCAATTTTTAGTTTATGAATGTGTGTTATTACTCTTTACATTATTATTTGTCTTATTTGGCATAATTATGAATATTATTGTATTATTATTTTTAGTTATTGTTTTACATAATTAATATTAATCTTTTTAGATCGCTGGATCATCGCATTATTACTATTAATGTTATTATACTACTTTATACAGCAGCGTCATATCCCACAGCTCTCCGTTAACACTTTTACATATTTATTAGTCATTCTATCATTAATTGTTATTAATATTATTATCATTATTATTATTCATATTTTTTATTTATACTCATTTATAGTTATTACTTATTATTATTATTATTAGATTTGTCACTGACTCTGGTTTTATGCCACGAGGCGATGACTGTACAGTGACGATAAATCTGCGTTGTGGCGGCCTTCTCGCTCGGATTAATACCGCGCACTGTACTGGGGGCAGCTTCCTATCCGCAGGTTATCCTCCATGTCAGGGGTCCATGCTTAGAGCAGATCCCCCCAGTGGGGCGGCTGTGTACATTCATGTAGGAGTTAATGAGCTGTGCAGTTATTGAGCCACTTAAGCTCTTTACACGCAGGTTACATGGGTTTAGGGTTACCTGGGGCGCAGGTTACATGGGTTTAGGGTTACCTGGGGCGCAGGTTACATGGGTTTAGGGTTACCTGGGGCGCAGGTTACATGGGTTTAGGGTTACCTGGGGCGCAGGTTACATGGGTTTAGGGTTACCTGGGGCGCAGGTTACATGGGTTTAGGGTTACCTGGGGCGCAGGTTACATGGGTTTAGGGTTACCTGGGGCGCAGGTTACATGGGTTTAGGGTTACCTGGGGCGCAGGTTACATGGGTTTAGGGTTACCTGGGGCGCAGGTTACATGGGTTTAGGGTTACCTGGGGCGCAGGCTACATGGGTTTAGGGTTACCTGGGGCGCAGGTTACATGGGTTTAGGGTTACCTGGGGCGCAGGTTACATGGGTTTAGGGTTACCTGGGGCGCAGGCTACATGGGTTTAGGGTTACCTGGGGCGCAGGTTACATGGGTTTAGGGTTACCTGGGGCGCAGGTTACATGGGTTTAGGGTTACCTGGGGCGCAGGCTACATGGGTTTAGGGTTACCTGGGGCGCAGGTTACATGGGTTTAGGGTTACCTGGGGCGCAGGCTACATGGGTTTAGGGTTACCTGGGGCGCAGGTTACATGGGTTTAGGGTTACCTGGGGCGCAGGTTACATGGGTTTAGGGTTACCTGGGGCGCAGGTTACATGGGTTTAGGGTTACCTGGGGCGCAGGCTACATGGGTTTAGGGTTACCTGGGGCGCAGGTTACATGGGTTTAGGGTTACCTGGGGCGCAGGCTACATGGGTTTAGGGTTACCTGGGGCGCAGGCTACATGGGTTTAGGGTTACCTGGGGCGCAGGTTACATGGGTTTAGGGTTACCTGGGGCGCAGGTTACATGGGTTTAGGGTTACCTGGGGCGCAGGTTACATGGGTTTAGGGTTACCTGGGGCGCAGGTTACATGGGTTTAGGGTTACCTGGGGCGCAGGTTACATGGGTTTAGGGTTACCTGGGGCGCAGGTTACATGGGTTTAGGGTTACCTGGGGCGCAGGTTACATGGGTTTAGGGTTACCTGGGGCGCAGGCTACATGGGTTTAGGGTTACTGGGGCGCAGGTTACATGGGTTTAGGGTTACCTGGGCGCAGGTTACATGGTTTAGGGTTACCTGGGGCGCAGGTTACATGGGTTTAGGGTTACCTGGGGCGCAGGTTACATGGGTTTAGGTTACCTGGGCGCAGGTTACATGGTTTAGGGTTACCTGGGGCGCAGGTTACATGGGTTTAGGGTTACCTGGGGCGCAGGTTACATGGGTTTAGGGTTACCTGGGGCGCAGGTTACATGGTTTAGGGTTACTGGGGTGCAGGTTACATTGGTTTAGGGTTACCTGGGCGCAGGCTTACATGGGTTTAGGGTTTACCTGGCCAGGTTACATGGTTTAGGGTATACCTGGGGCGCAGGTATACATGGTTATTAGGGTTTACTGGGGGCAGTTACATGGTTTAGGGTTACCTGGGGCAGGTTACATGGGTTTAGGGTTACCTGGGGCGCAGGCTACATGGGTTTAGGGTTACCTGGGGCGCAGGTTACATGGGTTTTAGGGTTACCTGGGGCGCAGGCTTACATGGGTTTAGGGTTACCTGGGCGCAGGTTACATGGGTTTAGGGTTACCTGGGCGCAGGTACATGGTTTAGGGTTACCTGGGGCGCAGGTTACATGGGTTTAGGGTTACCTGGGGCGCAGGTTACATGGGTTTAGGGTTACCTGGGGCGCAGGCTACATGGGTTTAGGGTTACCTGGGGCGCAGGTACATGGGTTTAGGGTTACCTGGGGCGCAGGTTACATGGGTTTAGGGTTACCTGGGGCGCAGGTTACATGGGTTTAGGGTTACCTGGGGCGCAGGTTACATGGGTTTAGGGTTACCTGGGGCGCAGGTTACATGGGTTTAGGGTTACCTGGGGCGCAGGCTACATGGGTTTAGGGTTACCTGGGGCGCAGGTTACATGGGTTTAGGGTTACCTGGGGCGCAGGCTACATGGGTTTAGGGTTACCTGGGGCGCAGGCTACATGGGTTTAGGGTTACCTGGGGCGCAGGTTACATGGGTTTAGGGTTACCTGGGGCGCAGGTTACATGGGTTTAGGGTTACCTGGGGCGCAGGTTACATGGGTTTAGGGTTACCTGGGGCGCAGGTTACATGGGTTTAGGGTTACCTGGGGCGCAGGCTACATGGGTTTAGGGTTACCTGGGGCGCAGGTTACATGGGTTTAGGGTTACCTGGGGCGCAGGCTACATGGGTTTAGGGTTACCTGGGGCGCAGGCTACATGGGTTTAGGGTTACCTGGGGCGCAGGTTACATGGGTTTAGGGTTACCTGGGGCGCAGGTTACATGGGTTTAGGGTTACCTGGGGCGCAGGTTACATGGGTTTAGGGTTACCTGGGGCGCAGGCTTACATGGGTTTAGGGTTACCTGGGGCGCAGGTTACATGGGTTTAGGGTTACCTGGGGCGCAGGTTACATGGGTTTAGGGTTACCTGGGGCGCAGGTTACATGGTGTTTAGTGGTTACCTGGGGCGCAGGTTACATGGGTTTAGGGTTACCTGGGGCGCAGGTTACATGGGTTTAGGGTTACCTGGGGCGCAGGTTACATGGGTTTAGGGTTACCTGGGGCGCAGGTTACATGGGTTTAGGGTTACCTGGGGCGCAGGTTACATGGGTTTAGGGTTACCTGGGGCGCAGGTTACATGGGTTTAGGGTTACCTGGGGCGCAGGTTACATGGGTTTAGGGTTACCTGGGGCGCAGGTTACATGGGTTTAGGGTTACCTGGGGCGCAGGTTACATGGGTTTAGGGTTACCTGGGGCGCAGGTTACATGGGTTTAGGGTTACCTGGGGCGCAGGTTACATGGGTTTAGGGTTACCTGGGGCGCAGGTTACATGGGTTTAGGGTTACCTGGGGCGCAGGTTACATGGGTTTAGGGTTACCTGGGGCGCAGGCTACATGGGTTTAGGGTTACCTGGGGCGCAGGTTACATGGGTTTAGGGTTACCTGGGGCGCAGGTTACATGGGTTTAGGGTTACCTGGGGCGCAGGTTACATGGGTTTAGGGTTACCTGGGGCGCAGGTTACATGGGTTTAGGGTTACCTGGGGCGCAGGTACATGGGTTTAGGGTTACCTGGGGCGCAGGTTACATGGGTTTAGGGTTACCTGGGGCGCAGGCTACATGGGTTTAGGGTTACCTGGGGCGCAGGCTACATGGGTTTAGGGTTACCTGGGGCGCAGGTTACATGGGTTTAGGGTTACCTGGGGCGCAGGTTACATGGGTTTAGGGTTACCTGGGGCGCAGGTTTACATGGGTTTAGGGTTACCTGGGGCGCAGGTTACATGGGTTTAGGGTTACCTGGGGTGCAGGTTACATGGGTTTAGGGTTACCTGGGGCGCAGGTTACATGGGTTTAGGGTTACCTGGGGCGCAGGTTACATGGGTTTAGGGTTACCTGGGGCGCAGGCTACATGGGTTTAGGGTTACCTGGGGCGCAGGTTACATGGGTTTAGGGTTACCTGGGGCGCAGGTTACATGGGTTTAGGGTTACCTGGGGCGCAGGCTACATGGGTTTAGGGTTACCTGGGGCGCACACTATCTGCATGGAGAAAATGCTCCCATTTCCCTCTCACATCCAGATGTGGCTTTAACCTTTTAAGTGACAGATGATCTGGGCCAGACGTAGGTGTGAGGGCGCTGCTCGCGGCAGGGGGCGCTGTGCTGCACGCAGACTGGTTACATGTTGCAGATATTTGTAAGATTATGTAACTTTTTTACAAGAGACAGAAGAGGCTGGATCTCCGCTCTGGATCCCAGGGGGTGTAGGATCTCTGCTCTGGATCCCAGGGGGTTGTAGAATCCTCCGCTCTGGATCCAGGGGGTTGTCGGATCCTCGCTCTGGATCCCAGGGAGTTGTAGGATCCTCCGCTCTGGATCCAGGGGGTTGTCGGATCCTCCGCTCTGGATCCCAGGGGGTTGTAGGATCCTCCGCTCTGGATCCCAGGGGGTTGTAGGATCCTCCGCTCTGGATCCCAGGGGGTTGTCGGATCCTCTGCTCTGGATCCCAGGGGGTTGTAGAATCCTCCGCTCTGGATCCCAGGGGGTTGTCGGATCCTCCGCTCTGGATCCCAGGGGTTGTCGGATCCTCCGCTCTGGATCCCATGGGGTTGTAGGACCCTCCGCTCTGGATCCCAGGGGGTTGTAGGATCCTCCGCTCTGGATCCAGGGGGTTGTAGGATCCTCCACTCTGGATCCCATGGGGTTGTAGGATCCTCCGCTCTGGATCCCTGGGGGTTGTAGGATCCTCCGCTCTGGATCCCAGGGGGTTGTAGAATCCTCCGCTCTGGATCCCAGGGGGTTGTAGGATCCTCCGCTCTGGATCCCAGGGGGTTGTAGGATCCTCCGCTCTGGATCCCAGGGGGTTGTAGGATCCTCCGCTCTGGATCCCAGGGGGTTGTAGGATCCTCCGCTCTGGATCTCTGGGGGTTGTAGGATCCTCCGCTCTGGATCCCTGGGGGTTGTAGGATCCTCCGCTCTGGATCTCTGGGGGTTGTAGGATCCGCCGCTCTGGATCCCTGGGGGTTGTAGGATCCTCCGCTCTGGATCCCATGGGGTTGTAGGATCCTCCACTCTGGATGCCAGTGGATTATAGGATTCTCCGCTCTGGATCCCAGGGGGTTGTAGGATCCTCTGCTCTGGATTCCAGGGGATTGTAGGATCCTCCGCTCTGGATCCCAGGGGATTGTAGGATCCTCCGCTCTGGATCCCAGGGGGTTGTAGGATCCTCCGCTCTGGATCTCTGGGGGTTGTAGGATCCTCCGCTCTGGATCCCTGGGGGTTGTAGGATCCTCCGCTCTGGATCTCTGGGGGTTGTAGGATCCTCCGCTCTGGATCCCTGGGGGTTGTAGGATCCTCCGCTCTGGATCCCATGGGGTTGTAGGATCCTCCACTCTGGATGCCAATGGATTATAGGATTCTCCGCTCTGGATCCCAGGGGGTTGTAGTATCCTCTACTCTGGATCTCTGGAGGTTGTAGGATCCTCCGCTCTGAATTCCAGGGAGTTGTAGGATCCTCTACTCTAGATCCCTGGGGGTTGTAGGATCCTCCACTCTGGATGCCAGGGGATTATAGGTTTCTCCCGCTCTGGATCCCATGGGGTTGTAGTATCCTCTACTCTGGATCTCTGGGGGTTGTAGGCTCCTCCGCTCTGGATCCCAGGGGATTATAGGATCCTCTGCTCTAGATCCCAAGGGGTTGTAGGATCCTCCACTCTGGATCCCTGGGGGTTGTAAGATCCTCTGCTCTGGATTTCTGGGGGGTTGTAGGCTCCTCCGCTCTGGATCCCAGGGGATTATAGGATCCTCTGCTCTAGATCCCATGGGGTTGTAGGATCCTCCGCTCTGGATCCCTGGGAGTTGTAAGATCCTCTGCTCTGGATCCCTGGGGATTGTAGAATCCTCCGCTCTGGATCCCAGGGGGTTGTAGAATCCTCCACTCTGGATCTCTGGGGATTGTAGGATCCTCCGCTCTGGATCCCAAGGGGTTGTAGGATCCTCCGCTCTGGATCTCTGGGGGTTGTAAGATCTTCTGCTCTGGATCCCAGGGGGTTGTAGAATCCTCCACTCTGGATCTCTGGGGGTTGTAAAATCCTCCGCTCTGGATCTCAGAGGGTTGTAAGATCCTCCGCTCTGGATCCCTGGTGGTTGTAGGATCCTCTGCTCTGGATCCCTGGGGGTTGTAGGATGCCCGTCTATCACAACGATGTGCACTAATGGGACCTGTGACAATGCTGTCTGTTGTACTTGGCCATGTTTGGGTTAATTCTGCCGGGGCTGATGGGCAATGGCTCGTTATTCCCTCTCAGCAGTAAAGTGAGATTTGGCCTCATTTCTGCTCTAAAAATCTTGCTTAAAAAACATAAAAACATCAAAAATACCAAAGAATTGACCTTTTTGTTATATCAGCCATTGAACACAATGCGAGGTGGCGCTATAGGGCGTTTTCTCCTTCAGATGAGTGGCGGAGGATTTGAAGTGTTTTTCAATGTGGTTTTTGGCACGAGATTTGCATCATGAGCCACGTTCAAACCCTTCAGGTGAACCCACCCTCCATGGTATGCATTGCATTTAGTGGCAGAACTTGTCGTCTAGGTGTCCGCACCCAGCTCTGGTGGCTGCTGTCTCTGCGTTGCGTTGCGCACACGTTCACAGTGATGATACTTTTTGCTCCTGCTGACAGCGCAGAGGACTAGTCCTACGCTCGGGCTGTATGAAAGGAACGCCTCTCTAGCACCGGCACTGACGGTGGCGGTGGACGTTTCACCCACCGAGGGATTTTCGGTGTTTTTTTTTTACAAGTTGGAAATATATGAATTTGTTAGCCCAGATTTGTATCTCCGTAAGGCTCCAATTCCCCGGGTAAGTGCTTCCCATGTGTTGTACAGTAGTGGAGCAGGTGCGCAGATTTAATTATTGGATTTTCCGAGAGCTTTGTCTGTGGCGATGCGGGCGCTCTGTGGGAGATTAGGGGTTAACGTCGTTGAAATAGAGAAAGCTCTCCTCTCCTTATTAATAATTGTTTATTGCGCTTGGTGCCGTCTGTGCCAGAAATGATTTAGGAAATAATTTTTCTGCCCGTTTTCGCTGTCTGCGCGACGTGTAAACTTAATTGGTAAACATGGTATATAATTGGATTGCGTTCACCTGCCAGGCCCGGTCCGGGGGCCGTCTGCTGCCCAGGCCCTGTGCACATTAATGTAACAGACTGGATCTGCTCCTTCCAATTAATGCCGGATTCCCACATTTAAGTTTATTTTCTAATAAATGGAGAATTGCGTCCAGATGTTCTGTGAATCCGACCGCAAAATGCACAAAACCGAAAATGTGAATAGTAATGAGGCCGTATGACTCCAGACCCCGGTGTCTTATTGCCCCCTGAAGCTGTTCTTGGTGCCCTGTCTGTCCCAGTGCTGTTGGGCAGGGTAGCACCATAGACCAGCAGCCACAACCAGCCATCTGTATGGCATAACTCCACTAGTTAGTCCTGACGACTCTTGTATAATTGTGCTGTTAAATTCTATTAATTGGCCCCTAATCGCTTGGTTCCAACATTTATGCAATAATAATCGCTGAGTACATCTGAATCTGGAATTTATTAATAGTCTGTTGTTTTCATGAACCAAATGCAGTGCAATAGTATGTTATTTTAGGCTATAGCTTGGCTGGAACTGCCATGGGTTCAGGGGCTAGGGCTAGTACCCATTGCGGTATCCTTTCTTAATGTGAGTTGCTCAGCTGTCAGCCACAAGTGGCACTGCAGCATAGTGACAACAACTGATGGGCTGTGTTCAATTCATGATGAGAAGTTATAGGCTTTATTCACTTTTAAGTTGACAAGTAGGTATATGAAAAAATATTATGCTTTGTTAGGGCTCATGTTCTCATGGCACCATAATATCATTCCTGACATTGCAGCAGGCATGGAAATTGTTCAGAACCACACCAGGACCCCATAGCACCCATCATCGGTTCAGTTTGTACAAGAGCATCAAGGTCTGGTGTTAAGGAGAGAAAGGTGTCATGGGTTTAGTGTTGGGTGTCCTCTTGTTTTTTATGTTTGTGATTCCCTTGAGTGTGACAACCTTAGGTGGGATTCCATTATCTCAGGACGTATAGCAGCCATATGAGCTGGCTGTAGGATACATAAGCCCCAGGTACTGTGTCATCTCTGCTGACATGCCTCCTATGCACAGTTTGGCACCGCACCTTCTCCACATAAAGATTAGATTTTTTTATTTATGAATTATTTTCCTAGTTTATTTTCAGGTTCGTCCTGTGGTTCCTCATCAGGGGTCTGTATCTTTCGGAGACTTTGGTGATTTTTTTAAAAATTGAATCAAAACTTTGATTCTGGGCAGATCATCATGCAGGGGATTCAGGACAGATGATCCTCCAGGGGATTCAGGGAAGATCATCCTCCAGGGGATTCAGGACCGATCATCCTCCGGGGGTTCAGGAAAGATGTCTTCCAGGGAGTTCAGGACAGATCATCCTCTGCGAGGTTAAGGACAGATCATCCTCTGGGGCGGGGATTAAGGATAGATCATCTTCTGGGGGGGTTAAGGGCAGATCATCTTTGGGAGGATTACAGGGCAGATCATCTTTGGGGGGATTACAGGGCAGATCATCCTCTGGTGGGTTAAGGACAGATCATCCTCTGGGGGGGTTAAGGACAGATCATCTTCTGGGGGGATTACAGGGCAGATCATCTTTGGGGGGATTACAGGGCAGATCATGTTTGGGGGGATTACAGGGCAAATCATGTTTGGAGGGATTACAGGGCAGATCATCTTTGGGGGGATTACAGTGCAGATCATTTTTGGGGGATTACAGGGCAGATCATCTTTGGGAGGTTAGGGACAGATCATCATCTGGGGGGTTAAGGGGAGATTACAGTGCAGATCATGTTTGGGGGGATTACAGGGCAGATCATGTTTGGGGGGATTACAGGGCAGATCATGTTTGGGGGGATTACAGGGCAGATCATCTTTGGGAGGATTACTGTGCAGATCATCTTCTGGTGGGTTAAGGACAGATCATCCTCTGGGGGGTTAAGGACAGATCATCTTCTGGGGGGATTACAGGGCAGATCATCTTTGGGGGGATTACAGGGCAGATCATCATCTGGGGGGTTAAAGGCAGATCATCTTCTGGGGGGTTAAGGGCAGATCATCCTCTGGTGGGTTAAGGACAGATCATCTTCTGGGGGGATTACAGGGCAGATCATTTTTGGGGGGATTACAGGGCAGATCATGTTTGGGGGGATTACAGGGCAGATCAACTTTGGGGGGATTACAGTGCTGATCATGTTTGGGGGGATTACAGGGCAGATCATCTTTGGGAGATTACAGTGCAGATCATGTTTGGGGGGATTACAGTGCAGATCATGTTTGGGGGGATTACAGGGCAGATCATCTTTGGGAGGTTAGGGACAGATCATCATCTGGGGGGTTAAGGGCAGATCATCTTTGGGGAGATTACAGTGCAGATCATGTTTGGGGGGATTACAGGGCAGATCATCTTTGGGGGGATTACAGGGCAGATCATCTTCTGGGGGATTACAGGGTAGATCATCTTTGGGGGGATTACAGGGCAGATCATCTTTGGGGGGATTACAGGGCAGATCATTATTAATGTGTTTCTTCCCAGTTATCAGATTGGATGAAGCACTGTGAAAGATTTGACGCTGCAGAAGTCAAACGTTTAACGCGTGCATGAGACTTCATGATTCTCAATCACTTTTCTGGTACTAAGAAACCGAGCTAAAAAACGGCACAAATGCTTAACGTGTGCAGATACAGAAAGTGACTAGTGCTGGGGGGTCCGTGTGACATAATGGTTCTGTGAGGTCTCCGGTTCTGGTACTGATCTCTACAGAACCATGGACAGTGGTGCGATGTGACGCCGCGTCTTCTCCACCATCTAAAGCTCTTCTTCTTTTGTCTTTAGGATACAAGGAACCTGAGCAAAGTCAAGGATTATCTTCACTTATGACATCACCGGAGCGTCAGACATAAAGGTAAGAACACCGGGCTCCGGATATTATGGCTTTTATTGCTGTTATTTGGAGTTACAAAATGATGAAGTGACACAAAACTGTATATCAGATCATTAGATGGATGGTGTTGGTTCTGCCCCCTCTGCCGTGTAGACTTTGGCTGAACTCTCGGGTGAAGTGATGACGGTGAGAAGTCAATAAGTAATTTAGTAACCTTTGGAGATGTCTGAGGTCTCTTCATCATTGTTATGGGCCTGGTCTTCCCGGGACCCTCAGTGTGAACGCTTCCAACCCATTATACTGATGAGGCGGAGGAGCCTCCTGCCTGGCAGCTGATGCAGAACATCGCACCAGAGCGGAGAGCGCAAAGGAGGAGAGAGAGAGAACGAGAAAGTGCGAGAGAGGAGGAGAGATGACATGAGACCAGGAGAGAGCAAGAGGGACGAGAGAGCAAAGGAGGAGAGGAGAAAGAGAGAACAAGAAAGCACGAGAGAGGAGGAGAAATGACATGAGACCAGGAGAGAGCAAGAGGGACAAGAGAGAGAGCAAAGGAGAGGAGAAAGAGAGAACAAGAAAGCACGAGAGAGGAGGAGAGATGACATGAGACCAGGAGAGAGCAAGAGGGACGAGAGAGCAAAGGAGGAGAGGAGAAAGAGAACAAGAAAGCACGAGAGAGGAGGAGAAATGACATGAGACCAGGAGAGAGCAAGAGGGACAAGAGAGAGAGCAAAGGAGAGGAGAAAGAGAGAACAAGAAAGCACGAGAGAGGAGGAGAGATGACATGAGACCAGGAGAGAGCAAGAGAGACGAGAGAGCAAAGGAGGAGAGGAGAAAGAGAACAAGAAAGCACGAGAGAGGAGGAGAGGAGAAAGAGAACAAGAAAGCACGAGAGAGGAGGAGAAATGACATGAGACCAGGAGAGAGCAAGAGGGACAAGAGAGAGAGCAAAGGAGAGGAGAAAGAGAGAACAAGAAAGCACGAGAGAGGAGGAGAGATGACATGAGACAGGAGAGAGCAAGAGAGACGAGAGAGCAAAGAGGAGAGGAGAAAGAGAGAACAAGAAAGCACGAGAGAGGAGGAAAAGATGACATGAGACCAGGAGAGAGCAAGAGGGACGAGAAAGCAAAGAGGAAAGGAGAAAGAGAGAACAAGAAAGCACGAGAGAGGAGGAGAGATGACATGAGACCAGGAGAGAGCAAGAGGGACGAGAGAGCAAAGGAGGAGAGGAGAAAGAGAACAAGAAAGCACGAGAGAGGAGGAGAAATGACATGAGACCAGGAGAGAGCAAGAGGGACGAGAAGCAAAGGAGGAGAGAGAAAGAGAGAACAAGAAAGCACGAGAGAGGAGGAGAGATGACATGAGACCAGGAGAGAGCAAGAGGGACGAGAGAGCAAAGGAGGAGAGGAGAAAGAGAGAACAAGAAAGCACGAGAGAGGAGGAGAGATGACATGAGACCAGGAGAGAGCAAGAGGGACGAGAGAGCAAAGGAGGAGAGGAGAAAGAGAGAACAAGAAAGCACGAGAGAGGAGGAGAAATGACATGAGACCAGGAGAGAGCAAGAGGGACGAGAGGAGCAAAGGAGGAGAGAGAGAAGAGAAAGTGCACGAGAGAGGAGGAGAGATTACATGAGACCAGGAGAGAGCAAGAGGGACGAGAGAAGCAAAGAGGAAAGAGAAAGAGAGAACAAGAAAGCACGAGAGAGGAGGAGAAGACATGAGACCAGGAGAGAGCAAGAGGGACGAGAGAGCAAAGAGGAGAGGAGAAAGAGAGAACAAGAAAGCACGAGAGAGGAGGAGAGATGACATGAGACCAGGAGAGAGCAAGAGGGACGAGAGAGCAAAGGAGGAGAGGAGAAAGAGAGAACAAGAAAGCACGAGAGAGGAGGAGAGAGACATGAGACCAGGAGAGAGCAAGAGGGACGAGAGAGCAAAGGAGGAGAGGAGAAAGAGAGAACAAGAAAGCACGAGAGAGGAGGAGAGATGACATGAGACCAGGAGAGAGCAAGAGGGACAAGAGAGAGAGCAAAGGAGGAGAGGAGAAAGAGAGAACAAGAAAGCACGAGAGAGGAGGAGAGAGACATGAGACAGAGAGAGCAAGGAGGAGAGAAGAGCAAAGGAGGAGAAGGAGAGAGAGAAAGAGAACAAGAAAGCACAAGAGAGAGGAGGAGGAGCAAAAGACCAGGAGAGAGCAAGAGAGAACAAGAAAGCACAAGAGAGGAGGAGAGATGACATGAGACCAGGAGAGAGAAGAGACATGAGAGATAGAAGCAGCAAGGAGCAGAGAAGAGGAGAAAGAGAGAACAAGAAAGCAGGAGAGAGGAGGAGAGGAGAAAGAGAGAACAAGAAAGCACGAGAGAGGAGGAGAGATGACATGAGACCAGGAGAGAGCAAGAGACATGAGAGATAGAGCAAGGGAGCAGAGGAGAAAGAGAGAACAAGAAAGCAGGAGAGAGGAGGAGAGGAGAAAGAGAGAACAAGAAAGCACAAGAGAGGAGGAGAGATGACATGAGACCAGGAGAGAGCAAGAGACATGAGAGATAGAGCAAGGGAGCAGAGGAGAAAGAGAGAACAAGAAAGCAGGAGAGAGGAGGAGAGGAGAAAGAGAGAACAAGAAAGCACGAGAGAGGAGGAGAGATGACACGAGACCAGGAGAGAGCAAAAGAGGAAAAGAAAGAGAAGAAGAAAGAACAAGAAAGCAATAGTCAGAACAGGTAGAGAGCAAAAGAGAGGATTCGAGAGAAAAGAGGACAAGAAGACAGAAGAAACAAGGAGAGAGGACAAAAGGCAGGAGAGAGTAAGGAAGAAGCGCAAAAGAGAGAAAGAGGAAAGGGTCAAGAAAGCAGCAGAGTGAGAGAGAGATCAAGAGCGAAAACGAGAAAGCAAGAAACAGAGGAAGGAAAGAGCAAGAAAGGAGAGAAAGGCAGGAGAAGGAGAGAGACGAGGAAATCAGTAGAGAGCAAGAGCAGAATAAGCAAGAGAGAGGAGGGAGAGCAATATTTCCCTATGTCTGCTCACTCTCCCCTCTCACAGCATGCTGCACCTTCATCCCCCTCCTCTCCCTCCTCTTTGACACTAAGAATTGACTAGCTTGGCCTGTGCGAGATTTTCGCACATTGGTCGTTGGGGGCGCAGGCAATGTCAAAAATGTAAGCTGGTGAAATGTAATTGTATTTCATGAGATAATGAACAGACAGGTAGTTATATATGTAGCTTGTAATGCAATAAATTGGTTTGATATGTAGAGGCCAAAAAATGTCTTCCGGTTGAGTCGCCACCTGCAGGTCATTGTGTCTTTCTGCAGGTTTATGAAAATAAATGTTTAAACTGTATTTAGTGATAAAATCGTGAATGTGTGGTTTGTTTGACTCTTTTCTTGCTGAAGAGGGCAAGTTTACCTTTCAAATGGTGTATCATTTGTGTGTGTGGGGCGAAGTAATCAGCGAAAAAGCAGTGCATGTTTACAAATGTGTTTGCATATGTGCCTCACCTGCAGTGAAGTGTCCAATCCTCCAATGTGCCTGAAATAGGCTGGGCAAGCACCTGAGCAAGCTGGAAAGACCCCAAGGCAAATGTTTGGATTTTTTGTGATGTCTGTAAGCTGCTTTGTTGTAGTGTGCATTGGGGTAGTGTGGTGCCACCTGCAGGTCATTTTTCCTTATTGCAGGTTTATGAAAATCAATGTTTAAACTGTATTTTGTGATCAAATCGAGGATGTGAGGTTTGTTTGGCTATCTTCTTCCTGAAGCGGGCAAGTTTACCTTTCAAATGGTGTATCATGTGTGTGTGTGTGTGCAGTATGAACGGAGATACAAAGTGATCACCGAAAAACAGTGTTTATAAGTAATAGAATAGATTGGTGATTGTGGAGATTTCGGGCTATTTACATGGGACTGGTGGAGATAATAATCAGTATCTCATAGAGATTCTGACCATTACATGGGACTGGTGGAGATAATAATCATGTATCTCATAGAGATTTCTGACCATTACATGGGACTGGTGGAGATAATAATCATGTATCTCATAGAGATTTCTGACCATTTACATGGGGCTGGTGGAGATGATCATCAGGGTGTCTTGCAGGTACAGTTTCACCAGCATTGTGCTGCCTTCCTGTCGGCTCTCAGGCGGCGGCTTTGTGTGGTCCTCCTCGAAGCTCACATCTCTGGTGGGTCCGGTGGGGCGGTGGGCGTCCGCAGCCCCTAATCCTCCACGTACTGTGTCTGGGGGGATTTGCCGGAGTCACTGAGCAGATTGATTTGGACGATGGAGGGTGGAAAGTGGAATAAATGGGCTTTTAGGTCTAACCCGATTATGAGGGCAGGAGAGCGGCGCTCGGCGCGCTGCGCCATGTATCATTCTCCTAATTACCGGGACATTAAACCCTCCAGACAGGAAGGAAGGCAAGAAGCTGGAGCGGAGACATCCGGGACCGGCCATGAGGGACGAGGAAAGAAATGTTACCAGCTCCGACCATATGGAATCTGTCAGCACCAGCCGCCATATTCCTCAAGATCCCGTCATATTCTCCTTACATGGGACTGCTGACATGGGAATACGATACAATGTGTCCAGCAAATGTCACCAAACCAAGGATTGATCACTGGGGTCATCTGCAACCAGCCTCGTCATGCAAGGCTATCAATTACCTGTCATTGCATATTTGTCACAGCAGCACAGAGTATTTCAGGAGATGAGGACATACAGCAGATAGTGAAGGGTGGATGGTCCTCGCAGCACAGAGTATTTCAGGAGATGAGGATATACAGCAGATAGTGAAGGGAGGATGGTCCCCGCAGCACAGAGTATTTCAGGAGATGAGGACATACAGCAGATAGTGAAGGGTGGATGGTCCCTGCAGCACAGAGTATTTCAGGAGATGAGGACATACAGCAGATAGTGAAGGGTGGATGGTCCCCGCAGTACAGAGTATTTCAGGAGATGAGGGCATACAGCAGATAGTGAAGGGAGGATGGTCCTCGCAGCATAGAGTATTTCAGGAGATGAGGACATACAGCAGATAGTGAAGGGTGGATGGTCCCGCAGCACAGAGTATTTCAGGGGATGAGGACATACAGCAGATAGTGAAGGGGGATGGTCCCTGCAGCACAGAGTATTTCAGGAGATGAGGACATTACAGCAGATAGTGAAGGGTGGATGGTCCCCGCAGCACAGAGTATTTCAGGAGATGAGGACATACAGCAGATAGTGAAGGGAGGATGGTCCCCGCAGCACAGAGTATTTCAGGAGATGAGGACATACAGCAGATAGTGAAGGGTGGATGGTCCCCGCAGCACAGAGTATTTCAGGAGATGAGGACATACAGCAGATAGTGAAGGGAGGATGGTCCCGCAGCACAGAGTATTTCAGGAGATGAGGACATACAGCAGATAGTGAAGGGTGGATGGTCCCCGCAGCACAGAGTATTTCAGAGAGAGGACTACGCAATAGTGAAGGGATGTCCGCAGCAAGAGTATTTCAGGAGTGAGGATACAGCAGATGAAGGGTGGGTCCCCGCAGCACAGAGTATTTCAGGAGAGATGAGACACAGCAGAGTGAGAAGGATGGTCGAGACGGTCTCAGGAGATGAGATAAGCAGAATGAAGGGGATGGTCCCGCACAGAGTATTTAGGAGAGGGATAACAGAATGAAGGGTGGATGGTCCCGGCACAAGTATTCAGGAGATGAGCACAGAGATAGTGAGGGGATGGTCCCGAGGATTTCAGGAGATGAGGGATACACAGATAGTGAAGGGTGGATGGTCCGCAGCACAGAGTATTTCAGGAGAGAGGAAACAGCAGATAGTGAAGGGGATGGTCCCGCAGCAAGAGTATTTCAGAGATGAGGAATACAGCAGATAGTGAAGGGGGATGGTCCCGCGCAGAGTATTTCAGGAGATGAGGCATACAGATAGTGAAGGGGATGGTCCCGCACAGAGTATTTCAGAGATGAGGACATACAGCAGATAGGAAGGGGATGGTCCGCAGCAGAGTATTCAGGAGAGATACAGATAGTGAAGGTGGATGTCCGCAGCACAGAGTATTCGGAGATGAGGCATACAGCAATAGTGAAGGGGATGGTCCCGCAGCACAGAGTATTTCAGGAGATGAGACATACAGCAGATAGTGAAGGGTGGATGACCGAGCAAGAGTATTTCAGGAGATGAGGATAGCAGATAGTGAAGGGTGGATGGTCCCGCGAGAGATCAGGAGTGGGAATATGTCAGGAGATGGGAGACAAGTATAAGGGTGAGATCCGATAGAAGGTGGATGGCCGCAGCACAGAGTATTAGGATGAGGACATACAGCAGATATGAAGGGGATGGTCCGCAGAAGAGTATTTAGGGATGAGGCATACAGCAGATAGTGAGGGGATGGTCCCGCACAAGTATTCAGGGTGAGGCATCAGCAGATAGTAAGGGAGGATCAGCAGAGGATTCGAAGAGAGGAAGGAATAAGGTATGTGAGGATGTCAGGATAGGGATCAGAGATAGTGAAGGGTGGATGGTCCCGCAGCACAGAGTATTCAGGAGATGAGGACATACAGCAGATAGTGAAGGGTGGATGGTCCCGCAGCACAGAGTATTTCAGGAGATGAGGACATACAGCAGATAGTGAAGGGTGGATGGTCCCCGCAGCACAGAGTATTTCAGGAGATGAGGACATACAGCAGATAGTGAAGGGGATGGTCCCGCAGACAGAGTATTTCAGGAGATGAGGCATACAGCAGTAGGAGGGTGGATCCCGCAGCAGAGAGTATTTAGAGATGAGGCATACAGCAAGTGAAGGGTGTGCCTGCAGCAAGAGTATTAGGAGTGAGGATACGCAAAGTGAGGGGATGGGCAACAGAGTATTAGGGATGAGGACATACAGGAAGTGAGGAGATGGTCGCAGCACAGGTATTTCGAGAGAGATACAGCAGAATGAGGGATGGTCCGCAGAAGAGTATTTCAGGAGATGAGCATCAGCAGATAGTGAAGGTGGATGGTCGCAGCACAGAGTATTAGGAGATGAGAATACAGCAGATAGTGAAGGAGGATGTCCCGCAGCAGGTATTTCAGGAGATGATACAGAGTAGTGAAGGGATGGTCCCGCAGCACAGAGTATTTCGGAGATGAGGCTACAGCAGATAGTGAAGGGGGATGGTCCCCGCAGCACAGAGTATTTCAGGAGATGAGGGCATCAGCAGATAGTGAAGGGTGGATGGTCCGCAGCACAGAGTATTTCAGGAGATGAGGAATACAGCAGATAGTGAAGGGGGAGGTCCCGCAGCACAGAGTATTTCAGGAGTGAGGATACAGCAGATAGTGAAGGGGGAGGTCCCGCAGCAAGAGTATTTCAGGAGATGAGGACATACAGCAGATAGTGAAGGGGGTGGTCCGCAGCACAGAGTATTTCAGGAGATGAGGACATACACAGATAGTGAGGGAGGATGGTCCCGCAGACAGAGTATTTCAGGAGATGAGGACATACAGCAGATAGTGAAGGGGGATGGCCCGCAGCACAGAGTATTTCAGGAGATGGGCATACAGCAGATAGTGAAGGGGGATGGTCCCGCAGCAAGAGTATTTCAGGAGATGAGGAATACAGCAGTAGTGAAGGGGATGGTCCCGCAGCACAGAGTATTTCAGGAGATGAGGACATACACAGATAGTGAAGGGGATGGTCCCCGCAGCACAGAGTATTTCAGGAGATGAGGACATACAGCAGATAGTGAAGGGGGATGGTCCCGCAGCACAGAGTATTTCAGGAGATGAGGAATACAGCAGATAGTGAAGGGAGGATGGTCCCCGCAGCACAGAGTATTTCAGGAGATGAGGACATACAGCAGATAGTGAAGGGGGATGGTCCCCGCAGCACAGAGTATTTCAGGAGATGAGGACATACAGCAGATAGTGAAGGGGATGTCCCGCAGCACAGAGTATTTCAGGAGATGAGGCATACAGCAGATATTGAGGGTGGATGGCCACGCAGAAGAGTATTCAGGAGATGAGGACATACAGCAGATAGTGAAGGGTGGATGGTCCCCGCAGCACAGAGTATTTCAGGAGATGAGACATACAGCAGATAGTGAAGGGGGATGGTCCCCGCAGCACAGAGTATTTCAGGAGATGAGGAATACAGCAGATAGTGAAGGGTGGATGGTCCCGCAGCACAGAGTATTTAGGAGATGGGGACATACAGCAGATAGTAAGGGTGGATGGTCCCGCAGCACAGAGTATTTCAGGAGATGAGGACATACAGCAGATAGTGAAGGGGGATGTCCCGCAGCACAGAGTATTTCAGGAGATGAGGACATACAGCAGATAGTGAGGGTGGATGGTCCCCAGCACAGAGTATTTCAGGAGATAGAGATATGCAGTGTGAGGCGGATGGTCCGAAGCACAGAGTATTTCAGGAGATGAGGACATACAGCAGATAGTTAAGGGGATGGCCGAGCAAGTGATAGGGGAGGTCCCCAGACAGAGATTAGAAGGGGATGTCCCCGCAGAGAGATTTCGAGATGAGGTAGCAGATAGGAAGGTGGAATGGTGCCGCAGCACAGAGTATTTCAGGAGTGAGGACATACAGCAGATATGAGGGGGATGGTCCCGCAGCACAGAGTATTTCAGGAGAGGATAACAGCAGATAGTGAAGGGTGGATGGTCCCCCAGCACAGAGTATTTCAGGAAGAGACATACAGCAGATAGTGAAGGTGGATGGTCCCGAGCACAGAGTATTTCAGGAGATGAAGCAGATCAGAGATAGGAATGGTGGAGCCGAGACAGAGTATTTCAGGAATGAGGACATACGAGAGTGAAGGGAGAGGTTCCGGAGCAGAGTATTTCAGGAGATGAGGAGCTAGGAAGGGTGGATGTCCGAGAAGAGTATTTCAGGAGATGAGGAAGCGTGAAGGGTGTTTGGCGCGCACATAGAGATAGGGAGGGGAGCCCAGCAGTAGTAGGGATGCAGCAAGAGTATTGAAGGGAGGTGGTCCCCCAGCAGATAGTGAGAGATGGACCCGCAGCAAGGATGTGGATGGCCACAGCAGATATTTCAGGGTGATGG